>WNWK01008634.1:0-82975 GCA_009830355.1 Cherax destructor
ATGTCCGGGATGCCTCTTGACTTTCGTCCACTCCTCCCACTTATTTGTTATTCCACGATTGGTGTACCATACCTTCAGTTTCCTCTCTACTACTGTTTTTTGGGGGGGTCTGTGAGGGTGGGGGGACCGGGGTGTGTGTGTGTGTGTGTGTGTGTGTGTGTGTGTGTGTGTGTGTGTGTGTGTGTGTGTGTGTGTGTGTGTGTGTGTTTGTGTGTGTGTGTAAAACTTCCTCAATACATGTCAGTTCTGGAATAAAAATAAGCACAAATGCAATACAATACGATCCTTTATTGACAACGTTTCGCCCACACATTATACATAGTGTGGAGAGTCTCCACACTACATATCTCTACATTCTCACACTCTTCACCCAGGTAGATGTTTGTGACTTGATAAAGCCCACTGTATGGGCGAAACGTTGTCAATAAAGAATCGCATGATACTACATTTGCGTCTATTCTTCCACCGTGTCCGTATTTGATACCATTTACCTCCAGCATGTCAATTCACCTCAGATTATAGACGTGGAGACGGGCAGAATGCTGGCCGAGGGAGAGGAGGGGGAGGTGTGTGTCAAGAGCTTGACAGTCATGCTGGGTTATTGCAATAACCCAGCTGCCACGGCTGCAATGATCGATTCTGACGGGTGGCTACACACGGGGGACCTGGGTTACTATAACCCAGAGGGCTTCCTCTTCCTAACAGATAGAATCAAGGATCTTATCAAGGTCAAAGGCTTCCAGGTGAGGTGTGCCACGTGAGGTGACGCAGAATAATTTATAAAATACTCAATATTGACAAATTATAAGCAATTGCCTCGCTGAGAATATATATATATATATATATATATATATATATATATATATATATATATATATATATATATATATATATATATATATATAAATATATACTTTACTAAATACTGTCGGTCTCTAGCTCAGGGGTCCAGGTTGAAGGACTTTGCCTCGACAGGTGAGTGTATTAGGCAGTATCATTATCCTACAGGGCCCCTGATACATTGCGCCCTGAGACACACATTACCCTGACACATTACACATGTCAATTTGAAGCAAATCTGTATATATATTTTTATTAAACACTAATCTTGGTTGCCACAGCAACCATCACCATCAACTAGGTTGCCACAGCAACCACCACCATCAACTGTATTTTCTCCCTCAATCCAGGTGTCTCCTAAAGTGTTGGAGGAGGTGTTGATGGGCATGGAGGGTGTGGAGGAGGTGGCAGTGGTGGGAGTGCCACACCCCAGGACAGGTGAGGCACCTAGGGCTTATGTGGTACCTAAGCCCTCAGCACTTCTCTCCCCGGCACTCCTACAGCGTTACGTAGCAGGTAATTATGTATTTGTAGTTACAAGAACAGACAGAACTCTGAACGTAACCCGTACAAACCCTTGATAGAGAGAGAGAGAGAGAGAGAGAGAGAGAGAGAGAGAGAGAGAGAGAGAGAGAGAGAGAGAGAGAGAGAGTTAGAGATAGAGAGAGTTATCAACTTATATCACACAGAACGCCTGGCGCCCCACCAACACCTCACAGGAGGAGTGGAACTACTGAAGATGTTACCCAGGAACCAGACGGGCAAGGTTCTCAAGAGGAAGCTGAGAGATTCTTACAACACCTCCTCCAAGCTCTGAGGTCTTCAGGCTGCAGTAGGTGCTATCTCCAAGCTCTGAGGTCTTCAGGCTGCAGTAGGTGCTATCTCCAAGCTCTGAGGTCTTCAGGCTGCAGTAGGTGCTATCTCCAAGCTCTGAGGTCTTCAGGCTGCAGTAGGTGCTATCTCCAAGCTCTGAGGTCTTCAGGCTGCAGTAGGTGCTATCTCCAAGCTCTGAGGTCTTCAGGCTGCAGTAGGTGCTATCTCCAAGCTCTGAGTCTTCAGGCTGCAGTAGTGCTATCTCCAAGCTCTGAGGTCTTCAGGCTGCAGTAGGTGCTATCTCCAGAAGCTCTGAGGTCTTCAGGCTGCAGTAGGTGCTATCTCCAAGCTCTGAGGTCTTCAGGCTGCAGTAGGTGCTATCTCCAAGCTCTGAGGTCTTCAGGCTGCAGTGGTGCCTCTCCAAGCTCTAGGTCTTCAGGCTGCAGTAAGAGTGCTATCTCCAAGCTCTGAGGTCTTTCAGGCTGCAGTAGGTGCTATCTCCAAGCTCTGAGGTCTTCAGGCTGCAGTAGGTGCTATCTCCAAGCTCTGAGGTCTTCAGGCTGCAGTAGGTGCTATCTCCAAGCTCTGAGGTCTTCAAAGAAACAGTACCTACCCTCACTGGCCAAGTTGTGATCACAGTACCTACCCTCACTGCCCAAGTTGTGATCACAGTACCTACCCCCACTGGCCAAGTTGTGATCACAGTACCTACCCTCACTGGCCAAGTTGTGATCACAGTACCTACCCTCACTGGCCAAGTTGTGATCACAGTACCTACCCTCACTGGCCAAGTTGTGATCACAGTACCTACCCTCACTGGCCAAGTTGTGATCACAGTACCTACCCTCACTGCCCAAGTTGTGATCACAGTACCTACCCTCACTACCCAAGTTGTGATCACAGTACCTACCCTCACTGCCCAAGTTGTGATCCAGTCCTACCCTCACTGCCCAAGTTGTGATCACATGTATTCACCTCACTGCCCAAGTTGTGATCACAGTACCTACCCTCACTGCCCAGTTGTGATCACAGTACCTACCCTCACTACCCAGTTGTGATCACAGTACCCACCCTCACTGCCCAGGTTGTGATCACAGTACCTACCCTCACTGCCCAAGTTGTGATCACAGTACCTACCCTCACTGCCCAAGTTGTGGATCACAGTACCTCCCTCACTGCCCCATTGTGATCACAGTACCACCCCTCACTGCCCAAGTTTGATCACAGTCCTACCCCAGCCAAGTTGGGGGATCAGTGCCTACCCTCCACTGCCCAAGTTGTGATCACAGTACCTACCCTCACTGCCCAAGTTGTGATCACAGTACCTACCCTCACTGCCCAAGTTGTGATCACAGTACCTACCCTCACTGCCCAAGTTGTGATCACAGTACCTACCCTCACTGCCCAAGTTGTGATCACAGTACCTACCCTCACTGCCGTTGTGATCACAGTACCTACCCTCACTGCCCAAGTTGTGATCACAGTACCTACCCTCACTGCCTCTCACACAGAGTTCAAAGCATTCTAAATCTAAGCATCTTCTGGAGATGGCAGATGATGATGTACTTCAAAGATAATAGATGATAACCAGAGCATAATATAGTTTATTTCCTCCTCTATTATAAATCTATCAGTTTATCTATCGGGGACAGCTACTGGTGAACCATATCTGTCTCTTCAAAAGCCATCCCAAAGTTGGTTGTCCACTGGGGGTCTAAAGACTAATGCATCCCAAAGTTGGTTGTCCACTGGGGGTCTAAAGACTAAGTGTATTTAGACACAGGTACACATAAGTACAATGATCATACATACTTTGACATTCTAAATAACCACTGTGAAAAAAATTAGTGAACGTCAACAGATGGTCGACACCTCCCCTACCCATTCTAAGGCCTCATTGTTCATCTATGATCCTGCTCTCAGTATTACCTCTAATTCTTTCAATAATAAGCCTATCATGCACTTTGCCTGGCATACTCAGTAGGTTTATTTTTCTATAATTTGTCCATACAACTTGCAAGCGCTTTCGTGAATTCTTACATTATCACACAAGTCCTTGATAATGTGATAAATCACGAAAGCGCTTGGAATTACACTATTTCTTTGACAGTGGTTGTTTTGCAAGTTGTGATATAACCTGTTTACTGTGATCTTATTTCCACAGTTTGGCATGTGTAAATTAGCTAGAATAACCCCAAAAAAAAAGGTCAGACGAAGCGACCTACTTCCGTGGGTGACCTTGACTACTACAACGCGAGGGTCACTAAGGCAGCATGTCACCTGTACACCACCAGTCAATACCTTGATAAAACTAGACACGTGTGTAACACTTGGGTTTCACCACACAGTGGCTTCGTCAGTCCAATACAATGGTGAAGATCAGGAGTTTGAGGTAATCAGTCCCTTAAACTCCTTCTGATCTCCACCATTTTACTTTGTATAGGACTGATGAAGCCACTGTGTTACACATGTGTCTAATTTATCTACATTAATGCCTTGTACATCAACTTGAAGGTCTACAGTGTAAATTCTGGTTTCGTCTGTGAAGGCTATGTGGTGTGATCTATGTCTCTATGTCGTGTCTAAAGCTCTCGTTCCACACGGCGAGGGGTCTGGGTTCGATTCCCGGCGAAGGTAGAAACATTGGGCGTGTTTCCTTACACTGGTTGTCTATGTTCACCCATCAGTAAAATGAGTACCTGGGTGTTAGTGGACTGGTGTGGGTCGCATCCTGGGGTGTTAGTGGACTGGTGTGGGTGGCATCCTGGGTGTTAGTGGACTGGTGTGGGTCGCATCCTGGGTGTTAGTGGACTGGTGTGGGTCGCATCCTGGGTGTTAGTGAAGTGGTGTGGGTGGCATCCTAGGTGTTAGTGGACTGGTGTGGGTCGCATTCTGCGACAAAACTGACCTAATTTGCGGGAAATACTCAGCATAACAAGCGGCTTTCTATATAGTAGTGTGTCATTAATGTCAGCTATGGTCTGTATACCTTGTACATGTACTGGTAGTAAATAAAGACATTATTATATTATTATATAAGATAGGGACGAGTACTGTGCCTTGGGGAACAGAGCGTCTCACACTGGCTGTCTCTGTTATCACAATATTTACTATGTTTTGTGTTTTATTTGTCAGGAAATTATAGATCCATCTACCCACTTTTCCTGTTATTCCTTTATCACACATTTTGTGTTATTACACCATTATCACACTTGTCACAGGCTTTTGTAAAGTCTGTGTATACTACATCTGTATTCTGCTTGTCCTCCAGTGTATCCAAGACCATGTTAGAGTGGTCCAGTGTATCCAAGACCATGTTACAGTGGTCCAGTGTATCCAAGACCATGTTACAGTGGTCCAGTGTATCCAGACCATGTTACAGTGGTCCAGTGTATCCAGACCATGTTACAGTGGTCCAGTGTATCCAGACCATGTTACAGTGGTACAGTATTTGCGAGAGGCAGGAGGGACGTGCTCTAAACCCATGCTGCCCTGGGTCGTACAATTGTTGGGAGTCCAGGGGGTTGGTGACCTCGCTTCTTAGAACCTTGCAAAGATTTTTATGATGTGGGATGTTAGTGGTGTCTGTAATTCTTTGTTTTTGTTTTACTGACACCTTTGTGGAGGGGTTGTTGATGCAATATCTGGAGAAACGGCTTCTAATTCTTATTCTCTTTCTCTGCCCTCTCTTCTTTCTTCTTCTGCCGCTGCTTCGACTACTACTATTGCTACTACTACTACTGATACTACTACTGCTACTATTGCTACTACTACTACTGATACTTCTACTGCTACATCCTCACCCCTACCGCCCCTCCAAGCCAACCCTCAGAGTTATTAACCCACAAGGGAGACAAAAACAAGCGTAACCCTCTTGCCCCTCCTCTTAGAGCCAATCACACACCAGCAAACCGGTAGTTAGGGGTGGTACGGTGATTGTACTAACGAGTGAATGATGGTAATTGGTTGTTTGCACAAGATCCCTATCTATGTCAGGACTGGTGGTTTGTACTGTGCAGTTGACAAGGGCGAGAGTGAGCACTCCTGTGTTGACCTGTGCTGCTACGGTCCCAGTGGCCTCCTAGCAGGCTGACTTCCTAGTTGGGTGAGGGGCTTCCTAGCAGGCTGACTTCCTAGCTGGGTGAGGGGTTGGCTAGCAGGCTGACTTCCTAGCTGGGTGAGGGGTTTGTTAGCAGGCTGACTTCCTAGCTGGGTGAGGGGTTTGTTAGCAGGCTGACTTCCCAGCTGGGTGAGGGGTTTGCTAGCAGGCTGACTTCCTAGCTGGGTGAGGGGTTAACTAGCAGGCTGACTTCCTAGCTGGGTGAGGGGTTTGCTAGCAGGCTGACTTCCCAGCTGGGAGGTTTGCTAGCAGGCTGACTTCCCAGCTGGGTGAGGGTTTGCAGGCTGACTTCCTAGCTGTGTGAGGGGTTTGCTAGCAGGCTGACTTCCTAGCTGTGTGAGGGTCTTCTAGCAGGCTGACTTCCTAGCTGGGTGAGGGGTTTGCTAGCAGGCTGACTTCCTAGCTGTGTGAGGGGTTTGCTAGCAGGCTGACTTCCTAGCTGTGTGAGGGGTTTGCTAGCAGGCTGACTTCCTAGCTGGGTGAGGGGTTTGCTAGCAGGCTGACTTCCTAGCTGTGTGAGGGGTTTGCTAGCAGGCTGACTTCCTAGCTGTGTGAGGGGTTTGCTAGCAGGCTGACTTCCCAGCTGGGTGAGGGGTTTGCTAGCAGGCTGACTTCCTAGCTGGGTAAGGGGTTTGCTAGCAGGCTGACTTCCTAGCTGTGTGAGGGGTTTGCTAGAAGCTGACTTCCTAGCTGGGTGAGGGGTTTGCTAGCAGGCTGACTTCCTAGCTGTGTGAGGGGTTTGCTAGCAGGCTGACTTCCTAGCTGTGTGAGGGGTTTGCTAGCAGGCTGACTTCCTAGCTGTGTGAGGGGTTTGCTAGCAGGCTGACTTCCTAGCTGTGTGAGGGGTTTGCTAGCAGGCTGACTTCCTAGCTGGGTGAGGGGTTTGCTAGCAGGCTGACTTCCTAGCTGTGTGAGGGGTTTGCTAGCAGGCTGACTTCCTAGTTGGTTGAGGGGTTTGCTAGCAGGCTGACTTCCTAGCTGTGTGAGGGTTTGCTAGCAGGCTGACTTCCAAGCTGTGTGAGGGGCTTCTAGCAGGCTGACTTCCTAGCTGGGTGAAGGGTTTGCTAGCAGGCTGACTTCCTAGCTGGGTGAGGGGCTTCCTAGCAGGCTGACTTCCTAGCTGTGTGAGGGGTTTGCTAGCAGGCTGACTTCCCAGCTGTGTGAGGGGTTTGCTAGCAGGCTGACTTCCCAGCTGTGTGAGGGGTTTGCTAGCAGGCTGACTTCCTAGCTGGGTGAGGGGCTTCCTAGCAGGCTGACTTCCTAGATGTGTGAGGGGTTTGCTAGCAGGCTGACTTCCTAGCTGTGTGAGGAGTTTGCTAGCAGGCTGACTTCCTAGCTGTGTGAGGAGTTTGCTAGCAGGCTGACTTCCTAGCTGTGTGAGGGGTTTGCTAGCAGGCTGACTTCCCAGCTGTGTGAGGAGTTTGCTAGCAGGCTGACTTCCCAGCTGTGTGAGAGGTTTGCTAGCAGGCTGACTTCCTAGCTGGGTGAGGGGTTTGCTAGCAGGCTGACTTTCTATCTGTGTGAGGGGTTTGCTAGCAGGCTGACTTCCTAGCTGTGTGAGGGGTTTGCTAGCAGGCTGACTTCCTAGCTGTGTGAGGGGTTTGCTAGCATGCTGACTTCCTAGTTGGCTGAGAGGTTTGCAGCAGGCTGACTTCCCAGCTGTGTGGGGAGTTTGCTACAGGCTGACTTCCTAGTTGTGTGAGGGCTTCCAGCAGGCTGACTCTAGCTGTGTGAGGGGTTTGCTAGCAGGCTGACTTCCCAGCTTTGTGAGGGGTTTGCTAGCAGGCTGACTTCCTAGTTGTGTGAGGGGCTTCCTAGCAGGCTGACTTCCTAGCTGTGTGAGGGGTTTGCTAGCAGGCTGACTTCCTAGCTGTGTGAGGGGCTTCCTAGCAGGCTGACTTCCCAGCTGTGTGAGGGGTTTGCTAGCAGGCTGACTTCCCAGCTGTGTGAGGGGCTTCCTAGCAGGCTGACTTCCTAGCTGGGTGAGGGGCTTCCTAGCAGGCTGACTTCCTAGCTGGGTGAGGGGTTTGCTAGCAGGCTGACTTCCCAGCTGTGTGAGGGGTTTGCTAGCAGGCTGACTTCCTAGTTGTGTGAGGGGCTTCCTAGCAGGCTGACTTCCTAGCTGTGTGAGGGGTTTGCTAGCAGGCTGACTTCCCAGCTGTGTGAGGGGTTTGCTAGCAGGCTGACTTCCTAGCTGTGTGAGGGGTTTGCTAGCAGGCTGACTTCCTAGCTGTGTGAGGGGCTTCCTAGCAGGCTGACTTCCCAGCTGTGTGAGGGTTTGCTAGCAGGTGACTTCCAGCTGTGTGAGGGGCTTCAGCAGGCTGACCCTAGCTGGGGGGGCTCCAGCAGGCTGACTTCTGCTGGGTGGGGTTCTAGAGCTGACTTCCACGGGAGGGTTTGCAGCAGGCTGACTTCTAGTTGTGAGGCTCTAGCAGGCTGACTCTAGCTGTGTGAGGTTGCTAGCAGGCTGACTTCCCAGCTGTGGAGGGTTTGCTAGCAGGCTGACTCCTAGCTGTGTTAAGGGTCAGCAGGCTGACTTCCCAGCTTGTAGGTTTGCTAAGGCTGACTTCCTACTGGGTGAGGTTTGCTACAGGCTGACTTCCAGCTGTGTGAGGGTTTGCTAGCAGGCTGACTTCCCAGCTGTGTGAGGGTTTGCTAGCAGGCTGACTTCCTAGCTTTGGGTGAGGGGTTTGCTTGCAGGCTGACTTCCTAGCTGGGTGAGGGGTTTGCTAGCAGGCTGACTTCCCAGCTGTGTGAGGGGTTTGCTAGCAGGCTGACTTCCTAGTTGGGTGAGGGGTTTGCTAGCAGGCTGACTTCCCAGCTGTGTGAGGGGTTTGCTCCAGCTGTGTGAGGGTTTGCTAGCAGGCTGACTTCCTAGCTGTGTGAGGGGTTTGCTAGCAGGCTGACTTCCCAGCTGTGTGAGGGTTTGCTAGCAGGCTGACTTCCAGCTGGTGAGGGGTTTGCTAGCAGGCTGACTTCCCAGCTGTGTGAGGGTTTGCTAGAGGCTGACTTCCTAGCTGTGTGAGGGTTTGCTAGCAGGCTGACTTCCAGCTGGTGAGGGTTTGCTAGCAGGCTGACTTCCCAGCTGTGTGAGGTTGCTAGCAGGCTGACTTCCTAGTTGTGGGGTTTGCTGAGGCTGACTTCCAGCTGTGTGAGGGTTTGCTAGCAGGCTGACTTCCAGCTGTGTAGGGTTTGCTAGCAGGCTGACTTCCTAGCTGGTGAGGGTTTGCTAGCAGCTGACTTCCCAGCTGTGTGAGGGTTTGCTAGCAGGCTGACTTCCTAGCTGGAGGGGTTTGCCAGGCTGACTTCCAGCTGGTGAGGGTTTGCTGCAGGCTGACTTCCAGCTGTGTGAGGGGTTTGCTAGCAGGCTGACTTCCTAGTGGGTGAGGGTGCTGAGGCTGACTTCCAGCTGTGTGAGGGTTGCAGCAGGCGACTTCCAGTTGTGTGAGGGTTTGCTAGCGGCTGACTTCCAGCTGTGAGGGGTTTGCTAGCAGGCTGACTTCCCAGCTGTGTGAGGGTTCTAGCAGGCTGACTTCCTAGCTGTGTGAGGGGTTTGCTAGCAGGCTGACTTCCCAGCTGTGAGGTTTGCTAGCAGGCTGACTTCCCAGCTGGTGAGGTTGCTGCGGCTGACTTCAGCTGGTGAGGGTTTGCTAGCAGGCTGACTTCCCAGCAAGCTGTGTGGGGTTGCTAGCAGGCTGACTTCCAGCTGTGTGAGGGTTCTAGGCTGACTTCCAGCTGGTGAGGGGTTTGCTGCAGGCTGACTCCAGCTGTGTAGGGTTTGCTAGGCTGACTTCCAGCTGGTGAGGGTTTGCTACAGGCTGACTTCCTAGCTGGGTGAGGGTTTGCTAGCAGGCTGACTTCCAGCTGTGTAGGGTTGCTAGCAGGCTGACTTCCCAGCTGTGTGAGGGTTTGCACAGGCTGACTTCCTAGTTGTGTGAGGGGTTTGCTAGCAGGCTGACTTCCAGCTGTGTGAGGGGTTTGCTAGCAGGCTGACTTCCTAGCTGTGTGAGGGGTTTGCTAGCAGGCTGACTTCCTAGTTGGCTGAGGGGTTTGCTAGCAGGCTGACTTCCCAGCTGTGTGAGGGGTTTGCTAGCAGGCTGACTTCCCAGCTGTGTGAGGGGTTTGCTAGGAGGCTGACTTCCTAGTTGGATGAGGGGTTTGCTAGCAGGCTGACTTCCCAGCTGTGTGAGGGGTTTGCTAGCAGGCTGACATCCTAGCTGGGTGGGGTTTGCTAGCAGGCTGACTTCCTAGCTGGGTGAGGGGTTAGCAGGCTGACTCCAGCTGTGTGAGGGTTTGCTAGCAGGCTGACTTCCTAGTTGGCTGGGGGTTTGCTAGCAGGCTGACTTCCCAGCTGTGTGGAGGGTTTGCTAGCAGGCTGACTTCCCAGCTGGTGAGGGGTTTGCTAGCAGGCTGACTTCCCTAGCTGTGTGAGGGTTTTGCTAGCAGGCTGACTTCCAGCTGTGTGAGGGGTTTGCTAGCAGGCTGACTTCCTAGCTGTGTGGGGTTTGCTAGCAGGCTGACTTCCTAGCTGGGTGAGGGTTTGCTAGAGGGTGACTTCCAGCTGTGTGAGGGTTTGCTAGCAGGCTGACTTCCCAGCTGTGTGAGGGGTTTCTAGGGCTGACTTCCTAGTTGGCTGAGGGGTTTGCTAGCAGGCTGACTTCCCAGCTGTGTGAGGGGTTTGCTAGCAGGCTGACTTCCCAGCTGGGTGAGGGGTTTGCTAGCAGGCTGACTTCCTAGCTGTGTGAGGGGTTTGCTAGCAGGCTGACTTCCTAGCTGTGTGAGGGGTTTGCTAGCAGGCTGACTTCCCAGCTGTGTGAGGGGTTTGCTAGCAGGCTGACTTCCCAGCTGTGTGAGGGGTTTGCTAGCAGGCTGACTTCCCAGCTGTGTGAGGGGTTTGCTAGCAGGCTGACTTCCCAGCTGTGTGAGGGGTTTGCTAGCAGGCTGACTTCCTAGCTGGGTGAGGGGTTTGCTAGCAGGCTGACTTCCTAGTTGTGTGAGGGGTTTGCTAGCAGGCTGACTTCCAGCTGTGTGAGGGGTTTGCTAGCAGGCTGACTTCCTAGCTGGGTGAGGGGTTTGCTAGCAGGCTGACTTCCTAGCTGTGTGAGGGGTTTGCTAGCAGGCTGACTTCCTAGCTGTGTGAGGGGTTTGCTAGCAGGCTGACTTCCTAGGCTGGTGGTGGGGGTTTGCTAGCAGGCTGACTTCCTAGCTGGGTGGAGGTTTGCTAGCAGGCTGACTTCCTAGCTGTGTGAGGGGTTTGCTAGCAGGCTGACTTCCTAGCTTGTGAGGGTTTGCTAGCAGGCTGACTTCCTAGCTTTGGTGAGGGTTTGCTAGCAGGCTGACTTCCTAGCTGTGTGAGGGTTTGCTAGCAGGCTGACTTCCTAGCTGTGTGAGGGGTTTGCTAGCAGGCTGACTTCCCAGCTGTGTGGGGTTTGCTAGCAGGCTGACTTCCCAGCTGTGTGAGGGTTTGCTAGCAGGCTGACTTCCAGCTGTGTGGGGTTTGCTAGCAGGCTGACTTCCAGCTGTGTGAGGGGTTTCTTTGCAGGCTGACTTCCTGGTTGTGTGAGGGTTTGCTAGCAGGCTGACTTCCTAGTTGTGTGAGGGTTTGCTAGCAGGCTGACTTCCTAGCTGGGGTGAGGGGTTTGCTAGCAGGCTGACTTCCTAGCTGTGTGAGGGGTTTGCTAGCAGGCTGACTTCCTAGCTGTGGTGAGGGTTTGCTAGCAGGCTGACTTCCTAGCTGTGTGGGGTTTGCTAGCAGGCTGACTTCCAGGCTGTGTGAGGGTTTGCTAGCAGGCTGACTTCCTAGCTGTGTGAGGTTTGCTAGCAGGCTGACTTCCTAGCTGTGTGAGGGTTTGCTAGCAGGCTGACTTCCAGCTGTGGGGTTTGCTAGCAGGCTGACTTCCTAGCTGTGTGAGGGGTTTGCTAGCAGGCTGACTTCCTACACATGTAAACCACATATACGATACATGTAACATACACAATATACACACAGTATACACACAGTATACACATAGTATACACACAGTATACACGCAGTATACACGCAGTATACACGCAGTATACACACAGTATACACGCAGTATACACAAGTGTGATCGCGCCGTATTTAGTCTACACACATTTCGACCCTCTCTCCTGACAGCGCTGCATGGCCCTTGCGGGTTTAGCACAAGGGCTAGACAGACAGACAGACAGACAGATAAAGATACAGATAGAGATAGATAGATAGATAGATACATACATAGATAGAGGGTTAGAGATAGATATAGACCGATAGATAGATATAGATAGATAGATAGAGAGTTAGAGATAGATATAGACCGATAGATAGAGATAGATAGATAGAGAGTTAGGGATAGATATAGACCGATAGATAGATAGAGATAGAGAGAGATAGATAGATAGATAGAGAGAGAGAGAGAGAGAGAGAGAGAGAGAGAGAGAGAGAGAGAGAGAGAGAGAGAGAGAGAGAGAGAGAGAGAGAGAGAGAGAGAGAACGTATGCCTGACATTCCTGACGTTGCAGGATCGAACCTCCTTGACCAGATCACTCGTACACTCTTATAAGCCGAACCCAATTTACGATATATACGGCAGATGTTATAGCCACAGTAAACACTCATGTATAGACCTAACCAACAATACCTCAGTGTCAAACTATCAGCAGAGGCAAACAGCAGTAGGCCTAGGCAAGCTGAACCCAGCCTATGCATGTCCTGCTGACCCCTACAATTTTCCAGGTTCACTTACATGGGCAAAACCTGTATATTTTGGGAGAAACATTTCGCCCAAAATACATAAAATAGTTGTATATTTAAAAAAATTATTGTGGTTTTTAATAGACAGAAATATTTCATGATTTTTTGTTTTCATTTTGACTTGAGAGTAAATTTTACAGGTTTATGACCTGTATTGTCTGTCTTTATTGATCTGTAGTCAATAATGACGCTTTTCACTACACAAATTGGTTAGGCTGGATAGGCTTATGGAGTAATGTTCCCCTAGTGTGTGTGTGTGTGTGTGTACTCACCTAATTGTGGTTGTAGGGGTCGAGACTCAGCTCCTGGCCCCGCCTCTTCACTGATCGCTACTGGGTCCCTTCTCTCCCTGCTCCATGAGCTTTATCATACCTAGTCTTAAAACTATGTATGGTTCCTGCCTCCACTACATCACTTGCTAGACTGTGTGTGTGTGTGTGTGTGTGTGTGTGTGTATGTGTGTCACTCACCTAATTATAATTGCAGGGGTCGAGACTCAGCTCCTGGCCCTTCACCCTTCTATATATCACTAATACTTAGCCTAATACTACTAACACTAATACTAGTAACACTATTAAGTCTACTTACGTCTACAAATGTGTGTGTGTGTGTGTACTCACCTAATAATGTGTGTGTGTGTGTGTGTGTGTGTGTGTTCTCTCTGTTGTGTTGCCATACACGCTCTCACTATCACTAAGGTAACATTCACACATACACACTCACTATATCAGTCGTCCACGGTAACTCAAGACTCTGGCACTACAATGGGTCTTCTGGCGACCTCTGTAATGGAGTCAGTCCCTTAGGAAACCTCTGGCTACCATTTTAATGGAGTCAGTCCCTTAGGAAACCTCTGGCTACCATTTTAATGGAGTTAGTCCCTTAGGAAACCTCTGGCTACCATTTTAATGGAGTTAGTCCCTTAGAAAACTTCTGGCTACCATTTTAATGGAGTTAGTCCCTTAGGAAACCTCTGGCTACCATTTTAATGGTGACAACCCCTTAGAAAACCTCTGGCTACCATTTTAATGGAGTGAACCCCTTAGGAAACCTGTGGCTACCATTTTAATGGAGTCAACCCCTTAAAAAACCTCTAGTTACCATTTTAATGGAGTCAACCCCTTAAAAAACCTCTAGCTACCATTTTAATGGAGTCAACCCCTTAGAAAATCTCTAGCTACCATTTTAATGGAGTCAACCCCTTAGAAAACCTCTAGCTACCATTTTAATGGTGTCAGTTCCTTAGAAAACCTCTAGCTACCATTTTAATGGAGTCTGTCCCTCTGAAAACTCGCCACAGTCGGTCTGGTCCAGGATAAATGGACCGCGGGCCTATCAGATTCTTTTTCAAAGGGAAAAAATAGAGGCCTACGGTATCAAAACGGGACAGAAACCTTGTTGGAATGTTTTTTTTTCCCTCTCGTACAGAATGTAACTCTTCCTTCTTCACCAGCCTTAAGAAACGGAAATTATCATAGGCCTATAGAAGGAGTGGCTCCAAGTAGAGAAGGTGGGGCCCCAGAGAGAGGGTGGGTCCCCAGAAAGAAAGGGTGGGGCCCCAGAGAGAGAGAGAGAGGGGGGGATTCTAGAGAGAGAAACGGACCCCATACGGACCCTCGGTGCAGAGGAGAAAGGGTATATATGAAGTCTGGGGTTCGGGATAATCATCAGTGTTCGACTGACCAAAGTATTGCGGGTTAGTATGTGTGTGTCGGGATCCCCGCGTCTCGTTGCTGCTTGAAGAAGCTGTCTGCTGTGGTAGTAGTGGTAGTAGTAGTGGTGGTAGTAGTAGTAGTAGTGGTACTAGTAGTCGTAGTAGTAGTAGTAGTAGTCGTAGTCGTAGTGGTAGTGGTAGTGGTGGTGGTAGATTTTGTGAATCAAAGATTCCCAGACTTCCTTCCTTAAGTGGATGTGACCTGGACCTGACTAAGTTGGGTCAGTGGCATAAGCCGGTTGGCGACTTGGACCCGCCTCACATGGGTCAGTAGGCCTGTTGCAGTATTCATTCTCTCTTGTACAAGACTGGTGTACAATACCGACAGGATGAAATTAAGACACATGTGCAACATCAACACAAAATTCTAGGACATAATATGAAGATAGTAGAACTATATACAGAAGATGAGGTAATGAGTGCCTCGGTCTTGTAGTTGGTGTGTTCAGTAGTCGTAGCAGTAGTCGTAGCCGTGAAGAAGGTTATGTACTACTGCTACAGTATGACCCCTGTGGTTTAGAGCTTCTATTTGATTATCCTACTACTACTAACCATCTATTTGGGTATGACCTTCTTCCACTGGGGAATCCTGCCTACCAGTGACTATGCCCTCGTCTGCTACCCGTCCCTCTCAGCTGACGCCTATTTAAGGTCAAGCCTCCTTACCTGGTCTTCGTGCCGGGTCACCATTTGGAGAAGACCCGGGCCGGATGTACCGGCGAACATACAACAACAACCTGGTCTTCAGAATCTCCAGACCTACGGTGCTGAATACAGCAACAAGGGGTCACAGTAACAAGGGGTCACAGTAACAAGGGGGTCACAGTAACAAGGGGCCACAATTGGAAGTTGAAGACTCAGATGAATCACAGGGATGTTAGGAAGTATTGATCAGGAAGTGGAATAGTCTGTTAAGTGATGCAGTGGAGGCAGGATCCATACATAGCTTTAAGAAGAGGTATGATAAAACTTATGGAGCAACGAGAGAATGAACCTAGTAGCGACCAGTAAAAAGGCGGGTCCAGGAGCTGTGAACTGACCCCTACAACCACAATTATGTGAGTACACACACTCACGCGAGGGTCCATCATATAATCCATCAGACAGTAAATACCAGGGAGCCATGAGCCGTAATTACCCGACACAACATCTCTTAACTAATGCTGGGACTCATTAACCTCCGTATACAATTAGTATAGAGAAATAAACAGCGGTAGGAAGTTCCCTTTACTGATGACACACACACAGGAGCTGTGATTCGACCCCTGCAACCACAATTAGGTGCGTACACACACACACATGTATTAAACTGAAACGATACACAGAGCATTAATATGGCCCATTCGAAAAGAATAATTAAATCGTAAAGCGTTCCACATTTTTCGGGTCCAGGAGCTGTGAATCGACCCCTGCAGCCACCAACAAGCGAGTACAATGTCTGCTTTCCCAAGAAAATACAGCGGCAGCATGTGACGTAGGGGGGAATGTAGTCTAATGGATAGAGGCCGCGGGGGCGCTGACCCTCGAAACCCCGTCCAGGTATAACTGACCAAGACATAACTGACTGTATATGTCGCATAATGAATAATTAGACACATGTGCAACACTCTGGGTGTCTGTATTTGTAGACGGTTCGTCCTCCAGTGGCTTTATCAATACAAATTCTAGGACGTAATGTGTAGACTGTAGACGACCGTATCTTAAGTAAAAGGACTCAATGTTGCAATGTTACAATACAATGTTACAATACAATGTTACAATGCAATGTTACAATACAATGTTACAATACAATGTTACAATACAATGTTACAATACAATGTTACAATACAACGTTACAATGCAATGTTACAATACAATGTTACAATACAATGTTACAATACAATGTTACAATACAATGTTACAATACAACGTTACAATGCAATGTTACAATACAATGTTACAATACAATGTTACAATACAATGTTACAATACAATGTTACAATACAATGTTACAATACAACGTTACAATACAATGTTACAATACAATGTTACAATACAATGTTACAATACAATGTTACAATACAATGTTACAATACAATGTTACAATACAACGTTACAATACAATGTTACAATACAATGTTACAATACAATGTTACAATACAACGTTACAATACAATGTTACAATACAATGTTACAATACAATGTTACAATACAATGTTACAATACAACGTTACAATACAATGTTACAATACAACGTTACAATACAATGTTACAATACAATAATACAATACAATGTTACAATACAATGTTACAATACAATGTTACAATACAATGTTACAATACAATGTTACAATACAATGTTACAATACAATGTTACAATACAATGTTACAATACAATGTTACAATACAATGTTACAATACAATGTTACAATACAATGTTACAATACAATGTTACAATACAATGTTACAATACAATGTTACAATACAATGTTACAATACAATGTTACAATACAATGTTACAATACAATATACAATACAATGTTACAATACAATGTTACAATACAATGTTACAATACAATGTTACAATACAATGTTACAATACAATGTTACAATACAATGTTACAATACAATGTTACAATACAATAATACAATACAATGTTACAATACAATGTTACAATACAATGTTACAATACAATGTTACAATACAATGTTACAATACAATGTTACAATACAAATTGCTCCGCATACCACCTAAAAGGGACCAGGAGGCACATACCCCATACAAGAAACAATATTAGTTATGACAACCCCACCCAAAGTGATTTTTTAGTGGTAAGAAACGAAGAAAGAAAATGGAAAGAGGTAACCAAATTAGTCCACCACCTTGGAGCCTTGTTAGACTGGAGGCACAGCCAGTGGCCCCTCCGGACTCACAACTACTGGAGGCACAGCCAGTGGCCCCTCCGGACTCACAACTACTGGAGGCACAGCCAGTGGCCCCACCGGACTCACAACTACTGGAGGCACAGCCAGTGGCCCCTCCGGACTCACAACTACTGGAGGCACAGCCAGTGGCACCTCCGGACTCACAACTACTGGAGGCACAGCCAGTGGCACCACCGGACTCACAACTACTGGAGGCACAGCCAGTGGCCCCTCCGGACTCACAACTGCTGGAGGCACAGCCAGTGGCCCCACCGGACTCACAACTGCTGGAGGCACAGCCAGTGGCCCCTCCGGACTCACAACTGCTGGAGGCACAGCCAGTGGCCCCTCCGGACTCACAACTGCTGGAGGCACAGCCAGTGGCCCCTCCGGACTCACAACTGCTGGAGGCACAGCCAGTGGCCCCACCGGACTCACAACTGCTGGAGGCACAGCCAGTGGCCCCTCCGGACTCACAACTGCTGGAGGCACAGCCAGTGGCCCCACCGGACTCATAACTACTGATGCCAACAATGAAATCCCCCCAACAAACATGCAACACAAACTCATTTATATTTGCTAATATACAGGGCCTTTAGCCATCTACCAACAACAAAATACCTTTCATTAGTGGACTTCTAGGGGAGTCAAATGCAGTGTTTGCAGCCTTCACAGAGACCCACGCAAAAGATCACTTTGACTGTGAAATATGGATACCTGGGTACAACCTTTTCAGATGCGACAGAAAGAACAGGCAACAAGGGGGGGTTGGCCTGTATGTCAAAGAGTCGCTCATTTGCACAGAGATACTGAACACCACAAATGATGTAGTTGAAGTTTTGACAATAAAAATCGAGAACCAAAACCTAGTCATTGTACTTGTATATAAGCCACCAGATGCAACTTCCCAACAGTTCAAAGAACAACTATCAAAAATTGACTCCTGTCTGGAAAACCTTCCAGTCCCATCCCCAAACATCTTGCTGCTTGGTGACTTCAATCTTTGATATACAAAATGGAAGAATATAGCAAATAATGTTGTAGCAGAAATAATCCCTGGAGGCAGCTCAGATGAAAAGTCAAACACACAAGCTAGGCGGACAAAGGCTACAAACCTCGGCAAAGGAGAAAGACCTTGGAGTGAGTATAACGCCAAGCACGTCTCCGGAGGCACACATCAACCAGATAACTGCGGCAGCATATGGGCGTCTGGCAAACCTTAGATTAGCGTTCCGTTACCTTAACAAGGAATCGTTCAAGACACTGTATACCGTATACGTCAGGCCCATACTAGAATATGCAGCACCAGTCTGGAACCCACACCTGGTCAAGCACGTAAGGAAACTAGAGAAAGTGCAAAGGTTTGCGACAAGGTTAGTTCCACAACTCAGGGGTCTGTCTTATGAAGAAAGGTTGAGGGGAAAAAGGACTAACAACACTGGAGGAAAGAAGGGTCAGAGGAGACATGATAACGACATACAAAATACTGCGAGGAATTGACAAGGTAGATAGTGACAGGTTGTTTCAGAGAGGGAACACAGAAACAAGGGGACACAACTGGAAGCTGAAGACTCAGATGAGTCAAAGGGATGTCAGGAAACATTTCTTCAGCCACAGAGTAGTCAGGAAGTGGAATGGACTAGAGAAAGATATAGTGGAGGCAGGAACCATACATAGTTTTAAGACAAGGTATGATAAAGCTCATGGAGCAGGGAGAGCAGAGACCCAGTAGCAGACAGCGAAGAGGCGGGGCCAGGAGCTGAGTCTCGACCCCTGCAACCACAATTAGGTGAGTACAATTAGGTGAGTACACATGAGCTGCTGAATTTCTGCAACAAACACACCCTAAGTCAGCAGATAGTGGAGCCAACGAGACTAGAGAACACACTAGACCTTATCTTCACAAATAATGAGGACCTGGTAAGAAACATAAGAATATCAAAAACAACAAATTCTGATCACAATGTAATCGAAGTCCAGACGTACATGCACAGGAGTCCTGATCAGCAAAACGCATATAGCTATGAGGGTACCTTTACCAAATTCAACTTCAACAACAAGAACATCAACTGGGATCTGGTAAACTATGACCTAAATGAAACATGTTGGGAAGATATCTTAAATTACATGGACCCTAACCAGTGCCTTGAAAAGATCAACATCCTGGTAGCTGAAGTATGTTCAAGGCATATTCCTCTACGGAAAAAGAAGAGAAGAAGTAAACAGGAGAGAGAGAGAGACGCTCCCTATACAGGAGAAGACGAAGAATCACTGAGCTCCTCAAGAATGCCGGACTATCTGATTCACGGAAGGAAGCGCTAACCAGGGAAGTGGAAAATATTGAGCTAAAATTAAAGGACTCATACAGGATCCAGGAGAGTCAAGAGGAGCTAAAAGCGATTAGTGAAATTGAAAGAAATTCGAAATATTTCTTTTCATATGCCAAAAACAAGGCAAAAACCACTTCTAGTATAGGGCCCCTGCTCAGACAAGACGGATCTTACACAGATGACAACAAACAAATGAGTGAGATACTGAAATCCCAATATGACTCTGTGTTCAGCGAACCACTAATCAGTCTAAAGATAGACAATCCAAACAATTTTTTCATGAATGAGCCTCAAAACCCTGCCAATGTATGCCAAATTTCTGACATAACCCTAACTCCTCTAGACTTTGAGAAAGCCATCGACGACATGCCCATGCACTCAGCCCCAGGCTCAGACTCGTGGAACTCTGTGTTCATTAAGAACTGCAAGAAACCCCTCTCACGGGCCCTAAGTATACTATGGAGAAGGAGCTTAGACACAGACGAGATTCCACAGTCATTAAAAACAACGGATATAGCCCCACTCCATAAAGGTGGCAGCAAAACAGTAGCTAAGAACTATACACCAATAGCCTTATCGTCCCATATCATAAAAATCTTTGAAAGAGTTCTAAGAAGCAGGATAGCAAACCACCTGGACTCCCAAAAATTGCACAACCCAGGGCAACATGGTTTCAGAGCAGGTCGCTCCTGCCTCTCGCAACTACTAGACCACTATGATATGGTCTTAGATGCTCTGGAAAACAAGAAGAATGCAGATGTAGTATACACAGATTTTGCAAAAGCCTTTGACAAGTGCAATCATGGTGTAATAGCACACAAAATGCGTGCTAAAGGGATAACTGGCAAAGTAGGCAGATGGATCTTTAACTTCCTAACCAATCGAACACAAAGAGTAGTGGTAAACAGAGTTAAATCGGATTCTGCCCCACAAGGCACAGTACTCGCACCTATCCAGTTCCTCATTCTCATATCAGACATAGACAGAGATGTAAACCACAGCACTGTATCATCCTTTGCAGATGATACTAGGATCTGCATGAGTGTGTCATCCATTGAGGACACGTTAAATCTCCAAGAAGATATAAACGAAGTTTTCCAGTGGGCAACAGAGAACAATATGATGTTCAATGAAGACAAATTCCAACTACTCCGTTATGGAAAACTGGAGGAAATAATAGCTAGGACTGAGTATATTACAAACTCCAATCACACAATAGAGCGGAAAAGTAATGTGAAGGACCTGGGTGTGGTAATGTCTGAGGATCTCACCTTCAATTACCACAACAATGCCACTATTACATCTGCGAGGAAGCTAATAAGATGGATAATGAGAACATTCAAAACAAGAGATGCCAAGCCAATGATGATCCTTTTTAAATCACTTGTTCTCTCTAGGCGGGAATACTGCTGTACATTAACATCCCCATTCAAGGCAGGTGAAATTGCAGATCTAGAGAATGTACAGAGAACCTTTACTGCACGTATAAGTTCCATCAAACACCTTAACTACTGGGAACGCCTGGAAGCACTAGACTTATATTCACTGGAGCGCAGGCGAGAGAGATATATCATAATCTACACCTGGAAGATTCTGGAGGGACTGGTCCCTAATATGCACACAGAAATCACTCCCTATGAAAGCAAAAGACTTGCCAGGCGATGCAACGTACCCCCAGTGAAAAGTAGGGGCGCCACTGGTACACTAAGAGAAAACACAATAAGTGTCTGGGGCCCAAGACTGTTCAACAGCCTCCCACCAGCCATAAGGGGAATTACCAGTAGACCTCTGGTTGCCTTCAAGAGGGAGCTGGACAGATACCTAAAGTCAGTGCCAGATCAGCCGGGCTGTGGTTCGTACGTTGGACTACGTGCAGCCAGCAGTAACAGCCTCGTTGATCAGACCCTGATCCACCGGGAGGCCTGGTCATAGACCGGGCCGCGGGGACGTCGATCCCCGGAATGCCCTCCAGGTAGACTCCAGGTAGACATATTATTGTGGCAACGTTTCGCTCTCCAGGAGCGACCCACACCAGTCCACTAACACCCAGGATGCCACCCACACCAGTCCACTAACACTCAGGATGCCACCCACACCAGTCCACTAACACCCAGGATGCCACCCACACCAGTCCACTAACACCCAGGATGTCACCCACACCAGTCCACTAACACCCAGGATGCGACCCACACCAGTCCACTAACACCCAGGATGCCACCCACACCAGTCCACTAACACCCAGGATGCCACCCACACCAGTCTACTAACAACAGGATGCGACCCACACCAGTCCACTAACACCCAGGATCCACCCACCAGTCCACTAACACCCAGGATGCCACACCAAGTCCACTAACACCCAGGATGCCACCCACACCAGTCCACTAACACCCAGGATGCCACCCACACCAGTCCACTAACACCCAGGATGCGACCCACACCAGTCCACTAACACCCAGGATGTCACCCACACCAGTCCACTAACACCCAGGATGCGACCCACACCAGTCCACTAACACCCAGGATGCGACCCACACCAGTCCACTAACACCCAGGATGCGACCCACACCAGTCCACTAACACCCAGGATGTCACCCACACAGTCCACTAACATCCAGGATTCCAACCACACCAGTCCACTAACACCCAGGATGCCACCCACACCAGTCCACTAGCACCCAGGATGCCACCCACACCAGTCCACTAACACCCAGGATGCCACCCACACCAGTCCACTAACACCCAGGATGCCATCCACACTAGTCCACTAACACCCAGGATGCCACCCACACCAGTCCACTAACACCCAGGATGTCACCCACACCAGTCCACTAGCACCCAAGATGCCACCCACACCAATCCACTAGCACCCAGGATGCCACCCACACCAGTCCACTAACACCCAGGATGCCACCCACACTAGTCCACTAACACCCAGGATGCCACCCACACCAGTCCACTAACACCCAGGATGCGACCCACACTAGTCCACTAGCACCTAGGATGCAACCCACACCAGTCCACTAACACCCAGGATGCCACCCACACTAGTCCACTAACACCCGGGATGCGACCCACACCAGTCCACTAACACCCAGGATGCCACCCACACCAGTTCACTAACACCCAGGATGCCACCCACACCAGTCCACTAACACCCAGGATGCCACCCACACCAGTCCACAAACACCCAGGATACCACCCACACCAGTTCACTAACACCCAGGATGCCACCCACACCAGTCCACTAACACACAGGATGCCACCCACACCAGTCCACTAACACCTAGGATGCCACCCACACCAGTCCACTAACACCCAGGATGTCACCCACACCAGTCCACTAACACCCAGGATGCCACCCACACCAGTCCACTAACACCCAGGATGCCACCCACACAAGTCCACTAACACCCAGGATGCCACCCACACCAGTCCACTAACACCCAGGATGCCACCCACACCAGTCCACTAACACCCATGATGCCACCCACACCAGTCCACTAACACCCAGGTACTCATTTTACTGATGGGTGAATATAAACAACCGGTGTAAGGAAACACGTCCAATGTTTCTACCCTCGCTAGGAATCGAACCCGGACCCTCACCGTGTGAAGCCAGAGCCTTTGCCACCAGGTCACGGGTAACGGGTTAAGAGACTATACGAGTGGAACAGGTCAGTTGTTTATTCGATATTGTTTATTTAGATTTTAGTAAGGCTTTTGATAGAGTACCGCACCAGAGACTGTTAAAGAAAGTGGCAGCTCATGGCATTGGGGGAAAAGTGCTGTCATGGATCGAGTCATGGCTCACCAATAGGAAGCAGAGAGTGTGCATAAATGGGGTTAAATCCGAATGGGGACTTGTAACAAGTGGTGTTCCACAGGGATCAGTCTTAGGCCCATTGTTATTTATAATATATATCAATGACCTTGATGAGGGAATTACTAGTGATATGAGCAAATTCGCCGACGACACGAAGATGGATTTAGACAGGCTCAATTCGTGGTCAGAAAAGTGGCAGATGCAGTTCAATGTAGATAAATGCAAGGTTCTGAAGCTCGGGAGTGTCCATAACCCAAGCACTTATAAGTTAAATAACGTAGAACTTAGCCATACAGATTGCGAGAAGGACTTGGGGTGATGGTAAGCAGCAACCTTAAACCAAGACAGCAATGCCTAAGCGTACGTAATAAGGCAAACAGATTACTGGGATTTATATCAAGAAGTGTTAGCAACAGAAGTCCAGAGGTTATATTACAGCTTTATACATCATTAGTAAGGCCTCACCTAGATTACGCAGCTCAGTTCTGGTCTCCATATTACAGAATGGATATTAATTCGTTAGAAAACATTCAGCGTAGAATGACTAAATTAATACATAGCATTAGAAATATTCCGTATGAAGAAAGATTGAAGACCCTAAAATTACATTCACTTGTAAGACGTAGAATGAGGGGAGACATGATCGAGGTATACAAGTGGAAAATGGGTATTAACAAAGGGGATATATATAAGGTCTTGAGAATATCTCACCAAGAGAGAACCCGCAATAATGGATTCAAATTTGATAAGTTTAGATTTAGAAAGGATATAGGAAAGTATTGGTTTGGAAATAGGGTAGTTGATGAGTGGAACAGTCTGCCTAGTAGGGTCATTGAAGCTATTACCTTGGGTAGTTTCAAATTTAGGTTGGATAAATTCATGAGTGAGAGGGGTTGGATTTGAGTGGGAATTGCACATGAGTAAATAGAATTATCAAAGCTTATTTCTTGGGTAGCATTGAAAATTTGCAAATATTCTGTTAGTGGGATGGAATGTGAAAGACCTGCCTAGTATGGGCCAACAGGCCTGCTGCAGTGTTCCTCCTTTCTTATGTTCTTATGTTCTACCTATCCATGTGTACTCACCTAGTTGTGGTTGCAGGGGTCGATTCACAGCTCCTGGCCCCGCCTCTTCACTGGTCGCTACTGGGTTCTCTCTGTCCCTGCTACATGAGCTTTATCGTACCTCTTCTTAAAGCTATGTATGGATCCTGCCTCCACTACATCACTCTCTAGACTATTCCACTTCCCGACCACTCTGTGACTGAAGAAATACTTCCTAACATCTCTGTGATTCATCTGAGTCTTCAGCATCCAACTGTGACCCTTTGTTGTTTTTCCCCTTGTTGATGTGACCCCTTGTTGTTGTGTCCCCTTGTTGTTGTGACCCCTTGTTGCTGTGTCCCCTTGTTGCTGTGACCCCTTGTTGTTGTGACCCCTTGTTGCTGTGACTCCTTGTTGTTGTGACCCCTTGTTGCTGTGTCCCCTTGTTGCTGTGTCCCCTTGTTGCTGTGTCCCCTTGCTGCTGTGTCCCCTTGTTGGTGTGTCCCCTTGTTGCTGTGACCCCTTGTTGCTGTGTCCCCTTGTTGCTGTGTCCCCTTGTTGCTGTGTCCCCTTGTTGCTGTGTCCCCTTGTTGCTGTGTCCCCTTGTTGCTGTGACCCCTTGTTGCTGTGTCCCCTTGTTGCTGTGTCCACTTGTTGCTGTGACCACTTGTTCTGTGACCCCTTGTTGCTGTGTCCCCTTGTTCTGTGACCCCTTGTTTCTGTGTCCCCTTGTTGCTGTGTCCCCTTGTTGCTGTGACCCTTGTTGCTGTGTCCCCTTGTTGCTGTGTCCCCTTGTTCTGTGATCCCCTTGTTGCTGTGACACCTTGTTGCTGTGTCCCCTTGTTGCTGTGACCCCTTGTTGCTGTGCCCCTTGTTGCTGTGTCCCCTTGTTGCTGTGACCCCTTGTTGCTTGTGCCTTGTTGCTGTGTGCCCTTGTTGCTGTGTGTGCCCTTGTTGCTGTGTCCCCTTGTTGCTGTGTCCCTTGTTGCTGTGTCCCCTTGTTGCTGTGACCCTTGTTGCTGTGTCCCTTGTTGCTGTGACCCCTTGTTGCTGTGTGCCCTTGTTGCTGTGTCCCCTTGTTGCTGTGACCCCTTGTTGCTGTGTCCCCTTGTTGCTGTATCCCCTTGTTGCTGTGACCCTTGTTGCTGTGTCCCCTTGTTGCTGTGTGCCCTTGTTGCTGTGACCCCTTGTTGCTGTGTGCCCTTGTTGCTGTGTCCCCTTGTTGCTGTGACCCCTTGTTGCTGTGTCCCCTTGTTGCTGTGACCCCTTGTTGCTGTGTGCCCTTGTTGCTGTGTGCCCTTGTTGCTGTGTGCCCTTGTTGCTCTGTCCCCTTGTTGCTGTGACCCCTTGTTGCTTGTTGCCCCTTGTTGCTCTGTCCCCTTGTTGCTGTGACCCCTTGTTGCTGTGACCCCTTGTTGCTGTGTCCCCTTGTTGCTGTGACCCCTTGTTGCTGTGTCCCCTTGTTGCTGTGTCCCCTTGTTGCTGTGTCCCCTTGTTGCTGTGTCCCATCTCTAGAACATTGAGAGAGAGAGAGAAAGAGAGAGAGAGAGAGAGAGAGAGAGAGAGAGAGAGAGAGAGAGAGAGAGAGAGAGAGAGAGAGAGAGAGAGAGAGAGAGAGAGAGAGAGAGAGAGAGAGAGAGAGAGAGAGAGAGAGAGAGAGAGAGAGAGAGAGAGAGAGAGAGAGCGTCAAGGTGAAGTGTGAGGCGGTGGTGGGCGATTTAATTTTGAATCTCAGCGTTGTAACTGTCTCTATGACCTTGTGTGTGTGTTTGTACACACACACACACAAGGGGACACAGTTGGACGTTGAAGACTCAGATGAATCACAGGGATGTTAGGAAGTATTTCTTCAGTCACAGAGTTGTCGGGAAGTGGAATAGTTTGGCAAGTGACGTAGTGGAGGCAAGATCCATACATAGCTTTAAGACGAGGTATGATAAAGCTCATGGAGCAGGGAGAGAGAGGACCTAGTAGCAGTTAGTGAAGAGGCGGGGCCAGGAGCTATGACTCGACCCCTGCAACCACACTAAATACATTGAGTATACACTATGCCATTCGTGTATACAGAATATCTAGAAATAATATATCTAAGGTCACTTAACAACAAACATGTATTAACAATTTTTTAGATTTAACCAACAATTTTGCCTTTAAGTCAATGTTGATTTATGTCCATTAAAGGATTAATATTTTAATAATCCAAGAGACACTGTAGCGTGCTGCCATCTGTTGGCGGCGGCGGGAACCAGCGGGCAGTTGCTTCAGCGCTCAACAGATGGCGTTGGTGCGGCGAATTCGGAGTTATTTTTAAGTAATTTTTTTCCCTCTGTTAAAAAGGAAAATTGGCTTTGCCGGGAGAAATCCTGGTTATATATCTTTCTTATAAGGGGTAGAAGAGAGGTAGGAGGTGGTAAATAAGGGGTGAGATGGGGGTTTGAAGGATTCCGGGTTAATGGGAGTGTTGGAGGTGGTGGAGGGGGTTGTGGTGGGGGTGAGGTTTGGTGTGGGGGGGAGTCCATATCATCTTGCTAATATGTGAGGTGCAACACTTCAATCCATTACATGAAGGGTAACACCTCCTCCATGGCTGCGTGCCCTTCTTTCCCGCCAGGGCCTGGGGCGGGGCTTCCAGCGGCACTCCGCCTGCTGATTGGCCACTGCCGCGCCAGGAGATAGTGCTTCCAGCCACCTGATTGGCGGAGAAGCCCTACTCACCTTGCCAACCCTAACCGTTAACAAATCCTCTACTAATCTAATTCCTAAATAATATGATATTTACCATAAACATTAAACTAGATAACATATGAGTAGTTTATAGTAGCGAGAGGAGATTTTTGCGTTAAAGTGTTGAGGTTTAAAGGTGATTTAAGGTTGGGGTGTGGGTGCTGTAGGGTTGGCAGACCTGGGATGGGGTTCGGGAGGGGGGTGGTATCTACTCCGAGGTTCAGAGTTGTTGGTAGGTCCGTCAGGGCAGGATGTCGCAGCCTCAGTGACCACAATCTCCTGGATTTAAGGCTCCTCCCGCACCCTGGTGTTCGTGTGATCGTTCGTACATGTAGTGTCGCCTACGGTGGTTGCTCTCATGCGGGAAGTGTGCGTGGAAGGGGTCGCCATGAGCACAAGCGTGGCCTTGCCTCTGTTTTTGGGTTGCAGGATGTCGGACTTACGTCGCGAACTGGTCCGCAGTTCGGTCCCCGCCCAGGAGCGCACAGCGCAGGTCCGCAAGAACCTCTTCGGACCCATAGACCACGATGAGAACCTCAAGTTCGTGCAGGATGAGCTTAGCAAGATCTCCCAGGCGGATTGCAAGCGCTGGAACTTTGATTTCAAGACTGAGAAGCCGCAGGAAGGCCGCTATAACTGGCAGAAAGTGGGCGAGGGCGTACCCCAGGCCTACGAGATGCCCAGACTGCGATATCTTAGTACCCACCCAGCCACAGCGTCGGAAAAGAGCGCTACAGACACTGCGACCACCTCCAAGCAACAGCCCACTACAGTGGTGACGCCCACGCCACTGAGGAAAGTACCTGATGCGAGGGGCACTCGCTGCCCTTCCCCAGTGGTTGACCAGCCATCCACCACAACCTGTCCCACCACAACTACCACCGCCAAGCACGCTTTAACCACCGCCTCTTCAGCGTCGACTTCAGTTTCCACTTCAAAATCCACTTTAAAGCCCACTTCCTCCACTTCAAAACCATCTT
Source organism: Cherax destructor (assembly GCA_009830355.1). Lineage (NCBI taxonomy): Eukaryota > Metazoa > Arthropoda > Malacostraca > Decapoda > Parastacidae > Cherax > Cherax destructor. The sequence continues at coordinate 28,049 of WNWK01008634.1, forward strand.
CCTCTTCCAAATCCACTTCTTCCACCTCAAAACCCACTTCTTCCACCTCAAAACCCACTTCTTCCACCTCAAAACCCACTTCTTCCACCTCAAAACCCACGTCCTCCACTTCAAAACCCACTTCCTCTTCAAAACCCACTTCCTCTTCAAAACCCACTTCGTCTTCAAAACCCACTTCCTCCGCCTCTAAACCCACTTCCTCCACCTCTAAGCCCACTTCCTCCACCTCTAAACCCACTTCCTCCACCTCTAAACCCACTTCCTCCTCAAAACCCACTCCCAGATCCACTTCCGCCACTCCCAGGCCCACTTCCTCCACTCCCAAGCCCACTTCCACCACCTCTAAACCCACTTCCACCACTTCCACTAGTCCCACGCCCACGACAAGCAGAGCCCACAGCTCCCGACTACCCACGCCGCTACCTAGCACTAGCCTGGCTAGTTCTAGTGAGGCTAGAGTAGTGGTGGTTAAAAATAGTGGAGGTCGAGTGGAAGTACCAGCACTCAGAAGTACTCGAGCCAGGCCAGCACAGCTTCCAGTCACAGGTGAACACACTAGCCTCTTATGTACGTTTAGTAATGGCTATGTACAGTGGGGGGATGTGTACGTTGAGTCTAGTACAGTGGGGGGATGTGTACGTTGGTCTAGTACAGTGGGGGATGTGTACGTTGAGTCTAGTACAGTGGGGGGATGTGTACGTTGGTCTAGTACAGTGGGGGGATGTGTACAGTATTTTTGCATAGGTTTAGTACAGTGGTGTGTACAGTAGGTTTAGTACAGTGTATTTACAGTGGGTTTAGTACAGTAGGTGTATGTACAGTGGTTGTGGGTATTTACAGTGGGTTTAGTGCAGTGGTTGTATGCATTTACAGTAGGCCTAAAGTTATTTTAAGTGGTCAACATGTTTACATTGGTTGTAGGTGTGTTTAGGTCTACAATGGTTGTTTAAAATCCCTCTTATGACAAAAGGAGCTCCAAAAATTCACTAAGAAATAACACAATTAAGTGTAAGAGGTCCAAGACTTTTTCAACAGCCTCCCGACATGCATAAGGAGAGATTTCCAACGGACCCCTGGCTGTCTTCAAGAGGTAATCCATCATATTTCTCAAATCAGTTCCTGATCAGCCAGGCTATGGTTCATATTCTGGACGGAGTGCACTCAGCATTAATAGCCTGGTTGATCAGGCCTTGATCTACCAGGAGGCCTTGTCTGGGACCAGGTCGAGGGGGCATTGACCCCCCAAAAAATATAATTCGTGTATCCATCCATGTGTACAGTGCATTTAGTGAGTGGGTGCACTGTACAATAGGCTATATGGCATACTCAGAGTGCACAGCAGGGTTAGAATGGTAATGGGCGTGGGGTAGCATCGTGGGCGTGGGGTCAGCACCATGAGCCTGGGCGTGGGGTCAGCACCACGAGCCTGTGCCCATATGGGGTCATCACTGCATGCATCATACCACTTGTGTAGGCTTGGGTATCGCACCACTGGTGTGGGCGTGGGGGATACCACCACTGGTGTGGGCGTGGGGGATACCACCACTGGTGTGGGCGTGGGGGATACCACCACTGGTGTGGGCGTGGGGGATACCACCACTGGTGTGGGCGTGGGGGATACCACTGGTGTGGGCGTGGGGGATACCACTGGTGTGGGCGTGGGGATAGCACCACTGGTATGGGAATGGAGATACCACTGGTGTGGGCGTGGGGGATACCACTGGTGTGGGCGTGGGAGATACCACTGGTGTGGGCGTGGGAGATACCACTGGTGGTGGGCGTGGGGATACCACTGGTGTGGGCGTGGGATACCACGTGGGCGTGGGGATACCACTGGTGTGGGCGTGGGGATACCACTGGTGTGGGCGTGGGGGATACCACTGGTGTGGGCGTGGGGGATACCACTGGTGTGGGCGTGGGGATACCACTGGTGTGTGCGTGGGGGATACCACTGGTGTGGGCGTGGGGGATACCACTGGTGTGGGCGTGGGGGATACCACTGGTGGGCGTGGGGGATACCACTGGTGTGGGCGTGGGGATAGCACCACTGGTATGGGCGTGGAGATACCACCACTGGTGTGGGCGTGGGGAATACCTCCTCTGGGATTTCTTTAGTTCTTACACCATCTACGAAGTGCTCTTGTCACGCAGCTATCGTAGGGTTTCCTGTTGATATGAGCTGGGAAAATTTCCAGCCTATCTGGCTCTTACAAGATGGGGAGAAACCCACAGTGGGGGTTTAAATAGCCTTTAAGGGATTTACTATACCAACTCTTATTTAAATTTAATGTTAGGTGGCGCATTGCATTTTCTGGTTTTTTTTATTAGGCTTTTTTTTTAAATTTGTGGTGTGTCCACCCAGTTATTTTTAGTTAGTGATTAGGCAGCCCTGAATGACCCTTAGAGCTTAATAATAATAATAATAATAATAATAATAATAAGTCATTAGGCTTCGTGAGCCCAATTTTTAATAATAAATTATATAATTTGTGATTAATAATAAATTATAATTACTACTGCTGCTGATACTACTACTACTGCTGCTGCTGATACTACTGCTGCTGCTGCTGCTGCTGATACTACTACTAGCTGCTGCTGCTGCTGATACTACTGCTGCTGCTGCTGCTGCTGATACTACACTGCTGCTGCTGCTGCTGATACTACTACTACGCTGCTGCGCTGATACTACTCGCGCTGCTGCGCTGATACTCTACTACACGCGCTGCTGCTGATACTACTCTGCTGCCGCTGCTGCTGCTACTACTACTACTGCTGCTGCTGCTGCATGACTACTCTGCGCTGCCTGCTGCGCTAGCCTGCTGATACTACTTGCACTACCTACTGCTGCTGATACTACTGCTGCTGCGCTGCGCGCTGCTGATACTACTACTACTACGCGCGCTGCCATGCTGCTGCGCTGCTGCACCTACGCTGCTGCTACTACGCGCGCGCTGCTCTCGCTGCTCGCTAACTACGCTGCGCTGCTACACTGCCGCGCTGCGCGCTGCGCTGCCACTACTACGCTGCTGCTGCTCACACTGACGCTACACCTGCTACTACAGCCACGCACACTACCACTGCTACCGCGCTGCTGCTACTCACGCTGCGCGCTGCACTACTGCCGCTGCTACTACTACGCTGCTGCGCTGCTGCTAGCTGCTGCACTACTCACACGCCTGCGCGCTGCCGCTGCCGCTGCTGCGCCGCCTGCTGCTGCTACACACGCCCCGCCGCTACACTAGCTGCTACCTACTACTCGCTACCTACTAGCACGCTACACCACTACCACGCTACCGCTGCGCTGCTACTACGCTGCTGCTGCTCGCTACTACTGCTGCTGCGACTACTACGCTGCTGCTGCTGCTGCTGCTGCCTACTACGCTGCGCTGCTGCTGCTGCTGCGCTGCTGCTGCTGCTGCTGCTTACTGCTGCCGCTGCCGCCCCGCCGCCACCACCACCAATACTAATACTAATAATTATCGTGATAGGCTTCGTGGACTCGTTATAACTATCTGGTGTAACACCTTATGTTCACTTTTATTAATATTTGCTCCATCTTTATTAATCTTGATAATCATAATGTGGCGTCACGAGTCTTTGTCACTTATAAAAATAAAAGATTTTACGCGGGAAAAAAGTTGATATAATGTAGATTATTTTTGTCGATTACTTTTGGAAAGTCTCTGGTTTTGGGAGAGTATTTTGAGGAATTGGAAGTACATATTGGGTCCTCGGATCATATCCATTGCCCAGGCGGTATGTGGGCCATACGGGTTTCGCTCTTCCCCGTGGATAACAACGTCAGGCGTGTGTTGTGTGCGTGCGCGCGCATGCGTGCGTGTGTCACTGGGGGAGCATTGGGTGCGGCACTGCCGTGTCCTGTCCTGACTATATTATAATTTTTTTAACGAACACTGTATTCTGAGGTGCGGTTATTGAAAGTGCAATTCTTGTTGCAATTCTTGTTGCATCTTGGTGAGCCACGCTGCCTCACGCCTTCCTCTGATCCCCTGGAAGTTCTCCACTCATCCTTGCAAGCTGCTCATTAATAATGTTTATGTGGGATATCTAGCTAGCTGAAGATGTGGATAGTTATGTATATCTAGCTAGCTGAGGTTGTGATGTGGATAGTTATGTATGTCTTGCTAGCTGAAGATGTGGATAGTTATGTATATCTAGCTAGCTGAGGTTGTGATGTGGATAGTTATGTATGTCTTGCTAGCTGAAGATGTGGATAGTTATGTATATCTAGCTAGCTGAGGTTGTGATGTGGATAGTTATGTATGTCTTGTTAGCTGAAGATGTGGATAGTTATGTATATCTAGCTAGCTGAGGTTGTGATGTGGATGCTTATGTATATCTTGCTAGCTGAAGATGTGGATAGTTATGTATATCTAGCTAGCTGAGGTTGTGATGTGGATACTTATGTATATCTTGCTAGCTGAAGATGTGGATAGTTATGTATATCTAGCTAGCTGAGGTTGTGATGTGGATAGTTATGTATGTCTTGCTAGCTGAAGATGTGGATAGTTATGTATATCTAGCTAGCTGAGGTTGTGATGTGGATAGTTATGTATGTCTTGCTAGCTGAAGATGTGGATAGTTATGTATATCTAGCTAGCTGAGGTTGTGATGTGGATAGTTATGTATGTCTTGCTAGCTGAAGATGTGGATAGTTATGTATATCTAGCTAGCTGAGGTTGTGATGTGGATAGTTATGTATGTCTTGCTAGCTGAAGATGTGGATAGTTATGTATATCTTGCTAGCTGAGGTTGTGATGTGGATAGTTATGTATATCTTGCTAGCTGAAGATGTGGATAGTTATGTATAGCTAGCTGAAGACGTATGTGGATAGTTATGTATATCTTGCTAGCTGAAGATGTGGATAGTTATGTATATCTTGCTAGCTGAGGTTGTGATGTGGATAGTTCTATATATCCAACTAGCTAGTAATGTGGATATTCTATATATCCAACTAGCTAGTAATGTGGATATTCTATATATCCAGCTAGCTAGTAATGTGGGTATTCTATATATCCAGCTAGCTAGTAATGTGGGTATTCTATATATCCAGCTAGCTAGTAATGTGGATATTCTATATATCCAGCTAGCTAGTAATGTGGATATTCTATATATCAGCTACTAGTAATGTGATATTCTATATATCCAGCTAGCTATAATGTGGATATTCTATATATCCAGCTAGCTAGTAATGTGGATATTTATATATCCAGCTGCTAGTAATGTGATATTCTATATATCAGCTAGCTAGTAATGTGGATATTCTATATATCCAGCTAGCTAGTAATGTGGATATTCTATATATCCAGCTAGCTAGTAATGTGGATATTCTATATATCCAGCTAGCTAGTAATGTGGATATTCTATATATCCAGCTAGCTAGTAATGTGGATATTCTATATATCCAGCTAGCTAGTAATGTGGATATTCTATATATCCAGCTAGCTAGTAATGTGGATATTCTATATATCCAGCTAGCTAGTAATGTGGATATTCTATATATCCAGCTAGCTAGTAATGTGGATATTCTATATATCCAACTATTTAAACTAGTTATGAGGATAGTTCTATACATGGAATTGTTTTCATATGATGGATCCCTTATACTTTGTTGGATGGTAATAGACTCTGAGGACAATAATACATTTTGCAGTGTACATCTGCGATAATCGAGTGCATCAGTAACCTTCCACGTGACGTCACACGTTGGTCACATAGCGAGGAACTGACCAATGGGAGCACGTGTTGCAGGCGGAACTGACCAATAAACACACACGGAGTTGATGGCAGGTCCTGCAACACGCGTCAATTTGCCCCAGCTGCACCCAACCTCTGTTGCGGGGAGCGTCCTGAGTTGCTTGCCAAGATGCCAGCGCTGCAATCTTTGCTTTTAAGACGTTTTCCGTTGCACACATGGCTTGTAAATCCGGCCAATGGATCGCCACGAGGATCCATTGGCATGGAATCACATTGGGAAGTTTGCAGGACATAATAACCTTGAGATGACAGAGATATTATGAGATAGGAAATGTAGACAATGATCATCTCCAACTGACCGCAAAACCAACCGCTTTCTTCAGAATTCTAAAAACACTAAAAAAACCAAACAAATGGTTTACATGTCGTAAATGACTAATGCAAATGGGGTAATGATGGTAGAATTACCGACAAATTGGTAGGTAAATGGACACCGATGCTTCTAATTTGGTTTAGATAGACGCGTAGGCAAACACTAGGACACGTTTATTAGTAAAACGTTTCGGTCCTGGGAAGTGATCAAGATCCCAGGACCAAAACGTTTTCTAATATGTCTAAGTGTTTGCTCGTGTCTATATAAACCAGTTTGTCGGTATCTGTTACCAGGGTATGTACTAGGTGCTGTTAATACATTGCGATGCATGTGCCTATGCAACATTTCGTGGCAACGTTTCGAGCTTCATGAGAGCGAAACGTTGCCACAAAATGTCACATTAGTTGTGTCGATTTACCCAACAGTAATATAAAATAACGGTTAGTTTCCGTTAGTTTCACTGATATACCCCCGCATATATAACAATAATTTTGCATATTCTCTTTATAGACGCATTGAACATTCCTTAAGCTAGTGAACCCTAGTGGGTTTAGCGCATAGTTATGATTATAATAAGCTGGGTGAGGTTGAGAGTCTTTCAGATTTACTGCCTATACAAAATAGACAGTAATCAGGAAGCTCGTAGGATGTACAGCATATCCGGCAGGAATAAATTGTCAATTATGCAGTGAAAGGAGCTACGATAGTTACCAAAATGGGGAAGTCAGGAGATGGATTAAGCTGAAGTGAATTAGACTTGAATGTTATCTAGCTCAGTAGGGAGGATTGTAGATGTGTGTGGGAAACAAGGGGACGTTAGGACCCTAGGGAAATTCCGCTTCCCCTTCCCCAAAGCTGGGGGCTTTAAATCCATGCGGGATTGTGTTGTTGGGGGAGGGGATTCTATCGACCAAGATTGATTACTCTTCCTATAGATGGGGGGAGGGTGTGTTCTATCGACCAGGATCGATTACCCTCCCTAGAGATGGGGGGGAGGGTGTGTTCTATCTACTAATATAGATTACCCTACCTAGAGATGTGGGGGAGGGTGTGTTCTATCTACCAGGATCGATTACCCTCCCTGGAGATGGGGGGAGGGTGTGTTCTATCGACCAGGATCGATTACTGTCCCTAGAGATGGGAGATAACCATCCCCATGGTAACCAGACTCCAGCCGTTGCTCCAGCTTTCAAAATTAAATCTCCGAGCACCTAGATCACACGGTGGGGTTAAGTGCCTTTCCCAGACCTAACTTTCTCCCCCATGCCCCCCTGCTAGGCTTCCTCTTTACTGTTGTGTCTTACACACTGGTGTTTTGTGTGTGGGGGAGGGTGTTGTATGTTTGGGGGTGTGGTGTATGTTTGGGGTGTGTGGTGTATGTTTGGGGTGTGTGGTGTATTTTTGGGGTGTGTATGTTTGGGGTGTGTGGTGTATTTTTGGGGTGTGTGTATGTTTGGGGTGTGTATGTTTGGGGTGTGTGGTGTATGTTTGGGGTGTTTGGTGTATGTTTCTGGTGTGTGTGTATGTTTGGGGTGTGGTGTATGTTTGGGGTGTGTGTGTATGTTTGGTGTGTGTGTGTATGATACATGTCTTGGACTTGTTTATCTTCTGTCCTCATAAAAAAATAAAGGAAATTAACTAATGGTATTTTTAGTGCAGAATTGCACATCGCTTACAGTTAATGTTATTTACATGACAAATTAAGGACCTGTCAACACAGTCTATATAAATAATAAACATTCACAATAACGGCGCCTACTTATTAAGAACTGCATTGATATTCCACTTACAATTAGTAGTAGTTTTTATAACTTATATCGTGCGGTTTTTAATATTAATGTAAATTTTTATTTAGCTTTCACAACCAATGTGATAAACATGAATTAATAAATACAACGTTGGAATCGTGGCCAGATTAATGCTATAATTTGTTTTAATCCTAAATTAGGCTTTAACATTCCTTGGTATAATTATCTGGAGTTTACCTGGAGAGGGTTTCGGGGGTCAACGCCCCCGCGGCCCTGGTCTGAGACCAGGCCTCGTGGTGGATCAGGGTCTGATCAACCAGGCTGTTACTGCCGGATCTTATAGACGATTTCTAGAGAATACTACCTTGATAAAAGGTATTTATATTGTTTAATATTTATCAATATTTTGGAATTGATGTATGTGGCCTCAATTTCACGTAATTACCTTTGAAGTGCTTCGAGAGTTTCTCTAATTGCTTGCAGTTATAAAATATAACTTGTCCTGTAAATTAAAACACATTCTTTTATAGGTTACAAGTTCTCTTTTGCCATGTAAAAACTAGTCATGTGATGAAAGTGAAAATGTTGAAATAACACATTCATGAAGGTGAGAACATGTTGATAAGATAAGCCAGGAGATATCTGTGAACATATATTTAATTTTAAAAGCCTTAACAATTACGGTTGACTGATTCCTGCCACCCTGTATTTCCCCTCCCCCACTTGTTTCTCCCCTTTCCTCCCACCTGTTTTTCCCTGCCTCATACATGTTATATACTGTGTGTGTGTACACTCACCTATATGTGGTTGCAGGGGTGGAGTCACAGCTCCTGGCCCCTGACTCATCACGGGTCGTTACTAGGGCCACACTCCCTGCTCCAAGAGCTTTATTGTACTCGGCTATTTGTAGTTGCAGGGGTTGAGTCGTAGCTCCTGTGTGTGTTCTGTGTGCGCGTATGTGTACTCACCTCATCTGTTTGTGGTTGCAGAGGGCGATTCATAGCTCCTGGCCCCACGTGTTAGCTGCTGGTGGATCAGATGATGATGGGGCAACCTTCATCCCTACCCTAACCTTATTAAGCAGGCGAGACTGTGACCTGCATTTATATCGTTAACAAAAACAATTAACAGTAATAATTTTTGTTGTGGTTGAGCCCAGGGCATCGTTTGTGGTTGTTGAAGATGGCGAGGTGTTTGTGGGCATAGCATTAGGTTAGGTAAGGTTTGTCAGGAAACAGGACAAGTGTAGCGTGACGCGGGTCTTAGTCACATGTCCCGCCACTGGAGCTTTTGGTCATCTGACCGAGGCCTTCCACTGGCTAACTCCTCCACTCCTTTAAAAAATTATGGTTATAATTATAATTATTTTTCTTATGAGTATGACGTGTTGTTGGTTATGGGAAAGCGCTAAATCCGTAGGTCATAGAGCTCCTAGGGAACGAGATAATAAAGTTTGATCAGAGAAAATGGTAGAAAGTTCCATTTCTTGCAGTCAGATACTGATCAGCTTAGCGGTGGTTCGTACTCACCTATTTGTGGTTGTAGGGGTCGATTCATAGCTCCTGGCCCCGCCTCTTCTCTGGTCGCTGGACTGACCACCTCAAGTACTTTTTCTCCAAGGTTGATGGACTGATTGCATCATCTTTATTTCATTACTACTGCTGCCTTTGTATGTGACTGAAGAAGCCGACTGTGTGGGCGAAACGTTTCATCAATAAAGATAGCCAACTGTTGCACATGTCTTAAGAACATAAAGAAGGAACACTGCAGTAGGCCTACTGACCCGTGCGAGGCCGGTCAAAGTCGCCTACCGGCTTATGTCACTGACCCAACCGAGTCAGGTCCAGGTTACATCCACTTAAGGAAGGAGCACGGCATCCACCAGGCCTAGGACCTGGCCCGCCTGGCCTAGGACCTGGCCCGTCTGGCCTAGGACCTGGGCCGCCTGGCCTAGGACCTGGGCCGCCTGGCCTAGGACCTGGGCCGCCTGGCCTAGGACCTGGGCCGCCTGGCCTAGGACCTGGGCCGCCTGGCCTAGGACCTGGGCCGCCTGGCCTAGGACCTGGCCCGCCTGGCCTAGGACCTGGCCCGCCTGGCCTAGGACCTGGCCCGCCTGGCCTAGGACCTGGCCCGCCTGACCTAGGACCTGGCCCGCCTGGACCTAGGACCTGGCCCGCCTGGCCTAGGACCTGGCCCGCCTGGCCTAGACCTGGCCCACCTGGGCTTTGACCCCCGAAGACATCCTGCAGGATCCCTGCAGATATAATTCAAGGTATTTCCCTGGGGCACGACATATGCTAGCGTGCGTGCTGCTGGGGTATGTTACCCAACCCATGCAGGTGTCCTAATAAGACACGTGTGCAACACTGGGGTAGCTTTTTTTCTGACACCCTGGGCCTACACGGAAGGTTTCTTCAGTCAAATAGGCAGGAGGTGTAGTAGTGACATGAATCTGGGAGAAATACTATTTCTTCAATGTTGCTGGCCATAACTGGTGTCCTGGTTCCATAATTTTTGCAGAGGTTTATGATTGAGAAATTATGGGGAGGAGGAGCAACATGGTCTGTTGCTCACGTTGCAACACGGCCTGAACGAACGGGTTGAAACCTGCGGAGAAGCTGGCCCGACATTAACGAGGATTTTAGCGAGAACCATTACCCCAGAATGCTTGAACCTTGTCTTGCCGGAGGCATTGTGACTGCATCTTTCAACTATCTACACAGTCAGATGGGTAGAATATTGGCGCGTTAACTGCTTGGTAAATTAACTCGTGTGAGGTGAATGTTGAATTGTTTGTGAACTTTAGTTCCGACAAAAGTTATTCTACTACGTTTACTCTAGTCGCCCTCTGCTCCAACCTTCCCCGTACCAGCCCCACTAATATACACCTTTAACCTGTGTACCTCTCTGAATGTTTCTCCAGGGACCAGTCACGTCTTTAGCAGTACTGGTAGCATATAATAAGTTTTGTATATGTATTTAAAATGGTACGATTTAGTGTAAAACTTATATTGTAGCGATAATGGCGATCTTTTGCTTCTTCAGACACAGCAGCTGAGTTGGGAGTAGTAAGTCAGTGGACGGGCGGCCGCTATTGCCACTCAATATATCCTCTCTATTTTTACCATTGACAGCTTAGGAGTGGTCTTTTTCTATCTGGAATATTTTCCATACTGCACGGGATGGTGTGTGAAGTAACACGCATATTAAATGGAGCTGGGTTGGTTTATTTTTCAAGTTTGGTGAAGTGGTACGAGGTAGGGAGCCACGTTGGGTGGCAAAGTGGCGCATGGCGTGATTGTGGCGCAGGTGTGAATGAACTCTATGCGTAGGCCACCGAGAGCGGCATATCCCCTGCCTGTCAGTTGCCGTCTTGGTGGTTATGATGGAAGGACAATTGCCAGAGGTTGATAGATGTCAATTCAATTCTAGCAAACCACATTTAGAGGTTTCTCGTGGAGAGAGGGTATGCCTAGCCGAATTTTACTACTGGCTTTTTCACCCAAAATCTCCTGCCGTCTGGCCTTGTTGGTTATGGGTATCTGGAGACTTCGTCACCCCCGCAACCTAATTAAATAAGTAGGTTTGGGGAGCGAGGGTTGCCTACTGGTCAGACATGAAGTTGGAAACCATGTGTTGGAGGGTATCTGATGGCAAGGCTTGGCCAAGCGTGTATACAGTAGCAAGCTGCTTGCATAATGCAACCAAACTTATCCTTGCTTTACCAACGATCTAGATAACTCCAATCTTATACCTTCTACGTACCCTGATATTTCTGCCCTACCCCCATTTTGTTTTTTTGCTTGTGTATCTTCCTTGTACATAATTACTATCGTATTTGCTTTGTTTTCGTAAGGTGAAGTCCAGGATCTTTCCTTAATTCATGGTATAACTTAACAAATCTTTGATGACAATTGTGTTGTAGAGGTGTGAGCAAAGCTCACACCTCTACAACAACAATTGTCATCAAAGATTTGTTAAGTTATACCATGAATTAAGGAAAGATCCTGGACTTCACCTTACGAAAACAAAGCAAATACGATAGTAATTATGTACAAGGAAGATACACAAGCAAAAAAACAAAATGGGGGTAGGGCAGAAATATTAGGGTACGTAGAAGGGGGTGGAAATAGACATGATATTAGGAGACAGGGAAACTGAGGCGCCTCTTAAGCCTTATACGGACGACAAGGCCGGCTCTGTCCTTGCAAATGACGATACAATTTTGTCCAAGGCCTAACTTATTCCCCCCCCCCCTCCATCTGTATCCAGATATTTCGCTCCATGACGTACGTAACAACCACGTTTTTTCTGCCTTTTTTTCCCGTGTTCGTTATATTGTGTGCGAGTGTAATCTGCTTTGTGAATGTTGGACTAGTGATGACTTGTGGGAATTGTGGTTGTGTATGTATTAACACTTATTGGCAGAGGTGGACAGTTATTTTTCAGAGGGATGTAACCACAATTATTATTAATGGATTGGTTACCCTTGCGTATTTTAGATTTGTATTTGTTTAGCGTTACATTTTGAAGTGAGTTATTGTAGTAATATTTTTCTTACTGTAAAAGAGTCAGGAGAGTATTTTGTTTATGGATGATAAGCGGGCTACAAGGTCAGAAAAAACTGAAGAAACCAGTAACATGATTAAATTTTCCCTTCAGAGCCATGAATATCGTGTCCACCAAACTCGTGCTAGAGAGTTATATTGTGATTTACTAAAGAATTAGGTTATACAAACACAGGAACAGAGGAGCACACCAAACTTTTTCCCCCACTTATATTTCTAGCTTTCTCTTCAGTCTATTTCTAGAGGCATGACGAAACTTTTAGCCAGATACACTTTGATATACCTTTACCTTTGAAGAGTTTCGAGAGTTTATCTACTCTGAGCCCGGCCATGGGTTAGGCTCGTCTGGTGCCACTGGTATCATCAGTTGAATACAGATGTGTTTAAGAATCTGGCCATCTTCCATCAAGGCTGAGGGATTGATTGCTGATTTTATTTCGTATGGTCAGCAGTAACAGCTTGGTTGATCAGTCCCTGACCACCGCGAGGCCTGGTCACCGACCGGGCCGCGTTGACCCCCGGAACACCCTCCAGGTATACTCCAGGTAGACCTTGAATTACTTCAGAAGGGTGAATAATGCAGGTGATATGATCATATTATTTGAGCAGTCAAATTTGAAAGTTAAACAAAATGTATTTTTTTATTTAAAGTTGTACAAATTTGAGCATGAAATTGTTCACTGGAACCAAATTATGGAAATAAGACATGTATAGTACAGGACATTTATTGGAGCAGACGTTTCAACGTCACTGACAAAACGTCTCCTTCAGTAAATGGCCTGATTGTGAATGTGTCAGACTCACAATATGTCGGTATTGTACGCTATATATATATATCTAAATGGCGACAATGATACTGAAATTACTCGCTTTGAGACAACGTTGTTCTGTGTAAAGCTTTATCAAAAATTTGATAAAGGCCTACACTACAAAACGTGCCTCCAGTGTTGCCGTGTATACCTCTTCTTCACAGAGAGTTAGCATTAACCTCAGCGTCCCCGTAGCATTAACCTCAGCGTCCCCGTAGCGTTAACCTCAACGTCCCCATAGCTAGCATTAACCTCAGCGTCCCCATAGCTAGCATTAACCTCAGCGTCCCCGTAGCATTAACCTCAGCGTCCCCGTAGCATTAACCTCAGCGTCCCCGTAGCTAGCGTTAACCTCAGCGTCCCCGTAGCATTAACCTCAGCGTCCCCGTAGCGTTAACCTCAGCGTCCCCGTAGCTAGCATTAACCTCAGCGTCCCCGTAGCATTAACCTCAGCGTCCCCGTAGCGTTAACCTCAGCGTCCCCGTAGCGTTAACCTCAGCGTCCCCGTAGCGTTAACCTCAGCGTCCCCGTAGCTAGCATTAACCTCAGCGTCCCCGTAGCTAGCATTAACCTCAGCGTCCACGTAGCTAGCGTTAACCTCAGCGTCCACGTAGCGTTAACCTCAGCGTCCCCGTAGCATTAACCTCAGCGTCCACGTAGCGTTAACCTCAGCGTCCCCGTAGCATTAACCTCAGCGTCCACGTAGCGTTAACCTCAGCGTCCCCGTAGCATTTCTGAGATAAAACTTGCAGATATGGTATAATTTTGTCAACAACGCCTCGTTCCTTTTTTGACTTATCAACGGCTGCCATTCACCCTCTCCTTATCGGTTATCCCTCCATCCCCTGACTGGTTGGAAGCGTAGCTGACTGATAATGCTTATCAGTACAGAGTGTACTAAGTGCGTAGTAGTAGTAGTGGTGGTGGTGGTAGCAACAGTAGTAGTAGAAATATAAATGGTGGTAGTAACAGTAGTAGTAGAAATGGGAGTAACAGTAGCTTAGAAATGGTGGTACCAACAGTAGTAATAATAGTGGTGCTAACAGGCGTGACAATAATAAAAGTGGCAGTAACAATAGTAAATAATGTAATGACAGCAACGGCATTAGTAGTGGTAGTACTAGTAGTGACTAGAAATGGTAATTGTAATGATAGCAGTAGTAGTAGTAGTGGTGGTGGTAGAAGTAGCATCAGTACTAGCGATCTTAGCAACTACCGAGGTAGTAGTAGTAGTAGCAAAATGTATTAGAATACAAAATATAAAACTTTTAAATCTGGCCTCTATAAAAAAGGGGAACAATATGTAGTGTGGAATATACTGGTGGCTAGCAGATTAGATCAAACATATTGGAAAAGTTAGCAGCATTGACTGCAGGAAAGTAGTAATGATAGCAGTAGACCCTTGCATATACTCTGTGTATGTATGTATGTGTGTGTGTATTGTTAAAAATGTATTCATCGGCATTATTCTGCTGTTTGATTCTATACAAGGACCTAATCTGCAGGAAATGCTCAGCATAACAAGGGGCTTTCTATATAGTAGTGTGTCATTGATGTCAGCTATGGTCTGTATAACTTGTACATGTACTTGGTAGTAAATAAAGATATATTATATTAACTATATTTCCCGGTCACATTTTATCTCGCATGACGGGGTTCATAAGGTACATTATTGAAATCTGTCTGCCTGAAGTGAGAGGCTAGTAGGGCAGTGAGGATACCCTCAAATACGCCAGATAGTATTCATCATCCCAGAGTTTACGTAGAAGGGGGCTAGATGAAGGGCTATGGGAAAGAGGTGTGTATCCCATCATCCCCTACTGCCAGTCACAGATAAGGGGCTACCAACGACACTCTTCTCATCATTTAAATACACTACCACAAGCAGAGGTCTCAACTTTGCGTGTCATATCTTGCGATTTCCTGCCCCAGTATGTTTATACCCTCACCGGATGAGCCACTCCTGATATACCAAGATGTACATATTATCAAACACCAGCATAAGCAGTAATGGTAAGTCTCAGGGTGAGAGAGTGACCTATGTCGTCCATCTGTCACACTCACAAATGGTGTATTGTTATGATGGGATTTCGAAATCTTATTATGAATAAATACTGACGATGATGGGTTCACTGTGGCGAGTAGTCATGTGATACATACTATGTCTTGGCAGGTTAGGTGTAAATGTGTTCCTCCAATGTATTTCTTTTTGGGTTTTTCTTTATTTTTGGGTTACCCTGCCTAGGTGGGAAACTGCCGACGTGTTGAAAAAAAATTATATAATCATAACTAAACTGAAAATTTACTTTAATCCCATTTCAGTATTAACATTTAACTTGCTAGTTATGTTTATGGTATTGGGTATTATGTTTCCGACGACCCGGTCTCAGACCAGGCTTCTTAGGTCTCAGACCAGGCTTCTTAGGTCTCAGACCAGGCTTCTTAGGTCTCAGACCAGGCTTCTTAGGTCTCAGACCAGGCTTCTTAGGTCTCAGACCAGGCTTCTTAGGTCTCAGACCAGGCTTCCTAGGTCTCAGACCAGGCTTCTTAGGTGGGAAGGAAACATAATAGGATTAAGACTATTAAGAAGGAAATTAAAAGTATGTATGTGGATAATGAATTTAAGTAGAGGTTTGGAGGCTTCATCTGTCAGCTTACACGGTCATGGAACAATAATAATCCTTCCAGGGTGCAAAATATATAGTAACATAAAGAGATTTTGAAATATTAATTCGACCCTGCACACTGTATCAAAGTACACAGTACTGACTGGTGAAAGTACTGTGGTGGTAGTGTGTGCAGGTTCGAATCCTGCTGTTGGCTGAGAGATAATGTTTGTTATAGCAACGTTAAGTACATCCTAGAGGCAATAAATAAGTTTAACCTTCAACAAAGTTGACCTCAAGCGTCCTCAAGTCATGTGCTAGGCTTAGGTAATTACGACGTTGCACAGTGAACAGTTAGTTTGATTTGGCTTTGAAAAGAAGAATAAAAGTCTTAAAATGAAGTTGTGCATTCCAAATGTTTACTTCCGTTTTGACTCTTGGATTCTTGCTAGTTCATGTTTTCCATCCCCTGAGAGGCAAGCTAATACTTAGATATTGTCTTATAGTCTGGTGGTTTTCACTTCTTTGCAACCGGTTTTTTAGTCGTTGATATCAAAAATAATAATACTTATTATAGTATAAAACTGGTGTAATAAGGTCACAAGAAATGTGATATCTTTAAATATATAGAAACTGTAGTAGTAGTAATATTATTATTATTATTATTATTATTATTATTATTATTACAAATGCTTTCATGATTTCACACATCAAGGAATAATGTAAGAAATCACAAAAGCACTTGGACTGCTACTACTTTTCTCTGTGGTTATATTGCTTATAAAACATACATAATACATAAATATTATATATATATATATATATATATATATATATATATATATATATATATATAATATATATATATATACATAATATGAAATATCAACTCTCTTGGAATAAGACAAGGAAAATTTGTATACAATAATTTCGCAAAATCATTCGAATCTAACGAAAAATATATTTAATTGTGTTTATTAAATTATTGTAAACTTATCTAAAATATATTTAGTTGAATTAGGCTAAATTAAATTGCGCATGTTATAATAGGTTAGGTAAGTTTTCTAAGGTTCTTTTGGTACAAAATTATTAATTTTTACATAAACATAAATTAAAAAAAATATATCTAAAAGTATAAGAGAAAAGGTAAATCTGGTCAGTTAACAAGAATTCATTTAAAATTAATTCCTTTCTAAAAAATTTCTCTTATACATTTAAAGATATATATTTTTTCATTTATGTTAATATAAAAATTTATGATTTTGTACGAAAAAAAACTTAGTAAACTTACCTAACCTTATTATAACAAGCGCAATTTAATTTAGCCTAATCCAACTAAATATATTTTAGATAAGTTTACAGTAATTTAATAATAAACAAACACAATGATATAAAATGTGTGTGTATGTATATACTATTATAATTTCTCTCATGGGGAAATATTGTATCTGGGTGGTTGGTTATTGTATTACATAATTGTTAGTAATTAAAGTTTTGCAAGAAGCTGGCCATCAACAATGCCACGGGTTACTAGGAAAGTGTTGACATGTTTGGTGTGAACTTAGTGGAGATAAATTTATGACACTAAAACAAACACTTTGCTAGGGTAGGTGTCTCCTTTGTGAGGCATGACCTGCCTCCACCACCACCATCACTCTTATTTTTATTATGCTTTTATGTGGTTACCATTGTGCTCAGCCAGCAAGTGTGAAGCTTGTCTTGGCTGCTTGACTGACACTTTTCAACTTCCATTTTAATGTCAAGTGAGTTAGTCACATATATGAGTGTGAGTTGGACCTGCCTAGCATGGGTCAGTAGGCAAATTACTCCATTATTTTCTTTTTAATAAAAAGTTTGTATAGTTTTGTGTGTGTGGTTGTGCAATTTTACAGCTTTACACACCTTAGTAAGGTGTCATTTAAGGTATGTAGCATAGTTCTGGTTTCCATACTACTAAATGAATAAGAACATAAAGAAGGAACATTGCAGCAGGCCTACTGGCCCATGCAAGGTCAAAGTCATCTACCGGCTTATGCCACTGACCCAACCTAGTCAGGTCAGGTCACATCCACTTAAGGAAGGAGCACGGCATCAGCACAAGCTAGTCAGGTCCAACATATCGATTCCAGGCTGAGGGACTGATTACCTCAAATCCTCTCCATATACCTTCCTGCTTTGTATTAGACTGATGAAGCCACTGTGGCGAAACGTTTCTTCAATAAAGATTCACATATGTTGCTTAAGTATCTCAATTTTTCAAGCAGTCGGTTTTCAAAACCATTTATTACATTTATCTAACATATATATATCCAGAGAATGATCAAATTAATCCAGTGTGTAAGGAATCTCTTATAGTAATATAAAATTGAGAATTCCGAACCTCCACTCACTTGAAATATAATGTTATTAAGCTTCTTGTTTTGTAAATTCGCAAACTCTATATAGTTTCTAAAAATATTGTACCTTTGTTCATCAATTCAGAGAGAAAATTAATGTGGGCACCTTATTTCCTCTAGGCGAGGTTTTTATATAGTTGTGGAACTTATATAATTTTCATTTTTAAGACCTTTGACGTCCAAAGGTTCTGGCGGTGCCATTCCCAGTGTGGAAGCTGCGAGCTTTCCCGGCCTTGTATGATGCCCAATCTAACCCGTATTCAGATGTGATAATGGTCACCGTACAACCAAGAATCCTCTTTTGTGGCCCCGTCTTCACTTAAATTGTAGCGGTAAGATGTGACCAGAATATTCCCCTTCCCTGCCCTCTTGGGCGTGGATAAAATGGGAAATCTCATGTATGAAGGTCTGTGCGCAAGTGTGAACTTGCTTATGTCGCTGTGTGGTATTCTCTGGTCTTGGGGTAAGGTTAGCCATAATTGCCGTGACCCCATTCAATTAAATTTAATTGTGAAACATGAATATCATGAGTACCATATATTTTTATGCTCAAGATTTTATAGTTCTCGTGTGGCATGGCAAATTGAATTTATGATCAGCGAATTGTTGCCGGTAAATATTTCTTTTCAATATCTTAAAATCAGAAAACAATCAAAACTGAATTCCAATTTTATTTAGCATATTTTCCAACCCCATGCGTTCACAGGCTGGTGTTTTTCGTAAGAAAAAATAATAAAGGAAAACTGCAGTAGGCCTATTGATTTATACTAGGCAGGTCCTTCACAAAATACTAGGCAGGTCCTTCACAAAATACTAGGCAGGTTTTTCACAAAATACTAGACAGATCCTTCACAAAATACTAGGCAGGTCCTTCACAAAATACTAGGCAGGTCCTTCACAAAATACTAGGCAGGTCCTTCACAAAATACTAGGCAGGTCCTTCACAAAATACTAGGCAGGTCCTTCACAAAATACTAGGCAGGTTTTTCACAAAATACTAGGCAGGTCCTTCACATGTTAGTGTGGCTGGCAGATGGGAGGGTGTAGGGAGGAACAGGTAATAGTTACGACTGAACCAAGTACATACCCAACATAGTGTAGCAGTATTATGTTGGGGACTAGGCTTATTTTTCTTAGGGTAGTGCTCGTGGTCGGCTCTAATAACATACCAATGTGAGTGGGGAGAAAAAGGCAAGGCATGGGATGAGTCGTGTTAGCAGCCATTCACTCTCTACCAGGTATGACGGTTGAATGAAGAGGGATACAAGAGCACAGAATGAAATACAAGTCATAAGTGGAAGAGTAACAATTAGGGCTAGTGAGCCCGCCGGGTATTATCGTTATGTGGAAAATGGAGAGTGGTGGCATTCCACTCCAGCCAGTAACAGGATTTGAGATGTGGAGGAGGGAGTGGAGAGCTTCCAAGACGTGCTATTGTGGGCGTGAGATACCTCCCATGCACAGGAGAAGAAAGGTGTGTGGAAAAAACAAAAAGCGTTCCATTTCTTAAGAGGTGTAGTCGTGGGGGTTGGCAAGATATCTTACCGAAGTGTATGTTCTCCGTTGACGGGCGGCGCGCATTTTACCCTCGCTAAATTAACTCAGTTGTCTATTGGGAAGTTAGAAGAACATCTGTCGTTTCATTCCAATCCCATGAATCAATGTGTGTCACGTCACAAAGTATCTGAAACCGCTGACATGCATGCTGGAACATAGCTACCATCGTGAGAGGTACTAATACCATCCTGACATCCAAGGGTGAAACACAAGCTCTTGTGTATTTTTTCAGCGCATTTATATCCACTCTATAATATGGAGACCAGACCTGACTAGCGTACTCTGAACGAGGGCATACCAGAGATATAAATATGACGTGTAACCTTACCTGGAGAGGGTTTCGGGGGTCAACGCCCCCGCGGCCCTGTCTGTGACCAGGCCTTAGGACTTTTTATTTTCTTGATATGAACACAAGAATCGTATAAGCTTTATTGAGACCACTTCTGCACTGTTTTGGTTTTAAATTTATACTAACCACCTTACCTTTGCTTGATATCTTTGAAGAGTTTCAAGTATCTTTCTCTGAGCCGGCATGGGCCAGGCTCGTCTTGCTCTGTCAACCAGGCTGTTGCCTGGAGACCCGCTGCCCACATATCCATCAAGGCCTGGTTGATCTGGCACCTGGTAAGATATTTGTCAGTTTCCTCTTGAAGGCTTCTACACTGGTTCAGCCGTGTTTCGGATATCTTCTGGTAATGTTGAAAGTCTGGACCCGATGTTATACAGTGCTCCGTATTGTCCCACCGCACCCTGCTCCTCACTGGGTTTATTTTACAAATATTTTCGTACTCTGTAACAGTGTTACTTAACAGTCTCTTTTGACACATAAGATGACAGGTAAATGTTACAGACTTCTGCTTGTATTTTGTATACAGGTGTTACCTGTGTATTTTTTACCTTACCAATTTAAGGCCTGATCTGATTATTACTATAATCATGGGGTAGCGCTAAACCCGTAGGATTATACAGCGCATGCGGGGGGATGGAAGGTATTCAGGCTTAATTCAGAGAACTGGAGCACAGATCCAATTCTCTAGATCAAGAGCCCCTCACCGGCGTCAAGGAACCTCCCTTGAGGGGTAGGCCTAGTCTGAGACAGGGCCATGTGAATGATGATTTCCGGAACTGTTAACAAATAATAATAATTATGAATGATAAATATATTTTTAAATGAGAGTTCTGTCTGATATGTGCAATAAGTTTTTGTCGCCTTGAGGAATTTGTGAAGTAAGAATGTGTTTATTTCAGTTATGTACTTAGTTTGATTTTGAGCCTTTTTAATGTGGGAAATAAAGGCTAAAGTCTCGTTTTCTGGTTTTCCTCTTTTTATCTGCCACTCTTAGGAATATAGGAATAAAATATTAAATTATCTTTCTTTAGCTCTATATCCTTATCCTTCCCTTTACATTGCTTGACTAAATTAATGGGTTATCCAGGGTTTAGTTCTGCATATTTTATGTAGATAAATGGTTCAGAAACTGAGGGACTGATTACCTCAAACTCTTCCTGTTCTTCACCATTCTCCTTTGTATGGACTGATGAAGCCACTGTGTGGAGAAACGTTTCCTCAATAATTTTTCATATAAAATCGTTATAAAAGTTTTTAAATTACCCTGAAATCCAAAATAAAAGCATACTTATGGAATAAGAACCTAAATGGTTAAATTCTCTCTCTCTAGTTCTCCCTCCCTTCACTTCTCCCTCCCTTCACTTCTCCCTCCCTTCACTTCTCCCTCCCTTCAGTTCTCCCTCCCTTCAGTTCTCCCTCCCTTCACTTCTCCTTGCTTTCAGTCTTCCCTTTCACTCACACTTATGTTAAAATCCCAAACTGGAGTGGATGCAAGTGTTGAGTGATAATTATGGCGGGGAGGGGAGCAGCAAGAGGGGCAGTAAGCACGACCTCCCGCTGGCCACATCTTAACCTTTTATGCTGGTAACTCCTGGTGGTCATAGCTGGGACCAAAGGTTTTTTTTTAGCTCTTCACGACTTGTCGTTACTGCTGGTGCCTTTTCAATGAGTAGTTTCCCGGGCGTTACCGCGTTTTTAAGCAGCGCTTGAATAGTGAGGCTGTTGTCTGAATTGGACGATGAATACATCTGGCGATGAATTTAGTCACCCTTCTGTGTGAATGTGATTTTTAGTGGGAGGACAGCCGGGGATAACGACTCATGCTAGGCAACTTTATGACACGGTTGAGACATGTTCTAGACGGGTACCCCCTCAGACCTTACTTTAAACACACAATGTTGGTTGAAAGGGAAACGTATTAAAAGGTCTCACTCAGAGTGAAACAGATGGTGGCATTCAGAGAGTGGCAGTAAAAAAAAAATTAAGGCCTAGTGAGCTGGGAGCTTCTGCTAAGCTTTTTTTTCATAAGGAAGTGATCAATCAGTTTGAGGTGCGTCGGTCAGAGTGCTCCCATACATCACACGCTTGTCAAAACTACTTTATAACCACCCAGGGGGGAGAAAGGGTAGATGTGAAAAATGTACGAGGGAGAGGACTGGTTCCATTAGCATGGTGGGTGGGGTGCAAACGTTGAACTTATGGGGGCTTCTTCAATTTCCACATTATAAGATTTAATAATAAAATTATTAAATATTATTTAATATTTAATAAATTTAATATTAAATTATTTAATTATTTATTTAATTTATTATTTAATTTATTATTTAATTATTTAATTTATTATTTAATTATTTAATTTATTATTTAATTATTATTTATTTAATTATTTAATTTAAATTATTTAATATGAAGATTAACACTCTTCCTGTCAAAATAAAATTAACCATAAAGCTATGAATTTTTTTTTATGTGGCACCATATTATTTTTACACTATAACAAACCTAGTAACTTCAGTTCCTCTTGCTAAAACGTACACCATGCAAAGTAACTGACTTGCTAAAACGTACACCATGTAAAGTAACCGACTTGCTAAAACGTACACCATGTAAAGTAACCGACTTGCTAAAACGTACACCATGCAAAGTAACTGACTTGCTAAAACGTACACCATGTAAAGTAACTGACTTGCTAAAACGTACACCATGCAAAGTAACTGACTTGCTAAAACGTACACCATGTAAAGTAACCGACTTGCTAAAACGTACACCATGCAAAGTAACTTAATTTACCCACCTCATCTGAGAATTTACATTATTCCATTTCACAATTTTTGTTGGATGAATTATAAAGTTTAATAATAATTATATTATTATTGTTGTTATTATAGCACCAAGGTAGGGCTATTTAAAATAGGAAACACTCATTATTATTTAATAAACATTAATCATGCAGTTCATGATCATATGAACTGTCCTCACCCCAAATAAACAAAAAATTCATTATTATTATTATTTTTATATTATTACTGTTACCATTATTTTTTCGTTATTTTTATTACTTAATTATTATTAACTTATGTTATATATATAGTATATATATATATATATATATATATATATATATATATATATATATATATATATATATATATATATATATAATAACACACGTATATATATTACCTAGCATAAGAGGCGTGCACATATATTGGGAACATAAACTATGCTGTATTGATTCATATACTATATATATATATATATATATATATATATATATATATATATATATATATATATATATGGGGTGTTTCAAAACTAAAAATAGGGTCGATTATTTTGAAACACCCTGTATATATGTACTATTGACTGACTGGTGGCAGATGTTAAAATCATTTTTTTCCCTGGGGTAATTTCACTTTGTATCTATATGTAAATAGTTCTCAAAAAACAAATGATGGGATCCTCACCCCCCTATATACCGTGTTTTTAGTGGAGATAAAAACCTCACACATATGACAGCACAAGAGGTTTGGTTGGAGGTCAGTGGTCGATAATGTATAACCAGTCGTGTTTCATTGTCAAAATTTAGTCTTTCCCAGCACCGACAAGTGTTCATTACGCTTAAAATTTAATATGTAATTGTTGTGTACTTGCTTTGTGGTAGTAACGTGTTTTTGCGCTGTTAAGAATAAAATAATCACAATATAATGACTGGAACAATATAACTACAAATAAACCCACGATACAGTGACCGGAACACAGCAATGTACAAATAAACCCACAATACATTTACAGGAACAATACAGCTGTAAATAAACCCACACTTAGGAGAGGTAATTTACGACAACGTTTTGGCCCTTTATGGACCATTGTCAAGTCACAACTAATACAGGAGAGAACGAAACATCGTCATAAATTATATTTCCTTGTTCAGTTGGGTCGTCCCCAATATCCACGGGGGTGAGTGCATTCCAGGACCTACTGTGGATACCTGAAACCGCGGATAGTAGCGAACCCTATATATCATTTTTTTTTTTTACATATAATATGATTAAAGTGTGATAAATTATGCAAAATTATACCTCAGTCACGGACCGGACCGCGGGGGCGTTGACCCCCGAACCCCCCTCCAGGCATACCATCTCTGTAAGGGTTATTCTTACATGGTGTTGCTGTTAACCTGGCCACTTAGTTCTTATTTCAATAAAATCAAGACCGAGACAAGGCCATTTGCCAGTAAGTTTAAGCCCTGACCTTAAAATGCACATCTTTAGACTACCACCCACAGCATGGATGTGAGGTGCATAATAAAGAGATTAACTAATATGGGGAATAATGATAATGTAAGGCTGGGTGAGGTAAGACCACCACTAATATTATTCCAGCATTTTTCTCAACTCTCTTGCATCTCTTGGTATTAATGCTGGGAACTTACAAGGCGTGACTCTCTCTTATGCTATGCTAAAAAATGATTATAAAATTGTGTTAATTAATAATAATTTAATACACATATGCTGTTTTAATATTATCATCATTATTATTAAGGATGGAGTGTGTCTCCCAAATTTTTGCCAATACCGACATTTTCATTATTTATTATTATTATTATTATTATTATTATTATTATTATTATTTATTATTAAGGATGGGGCAATAGTGTCCCAAATTTTTGTCAATACTGACATTTTCATTAATAATAATAATATTATTGATCTGCGTTTTTTCGTAAATTTTTCATTTCATTCCTAGCTGCATTTTTCCCGACTGGACGCTAAGAAGTATAGATTTTCAGATAGGTTGAAACATTAACAAGACTAGTGTCAAGCCTGTAGCAACAAAACAATAGCAACCACACATTGTGCTTTATTTCCATATTTGTCGGTATTTAACATTGATATATTCTGTCTTGACACGCGGCATTATGAATATTGTACACACAATACTTTAATCTTCTTAAGACCAACAGTTTCAGGAAGACACAAAAGCCACTCTGTAGTCCACACATCACTACTGCTCTTGTAGCCTAAAAAAAAAAAAATCTTAAATTCAGATTAGTAGATACTCTCGAAACTCTTCAAAGGTATAGGGTTATATCATGGATTTTGTCTGCTTATTTTTTTTTTTTTTTTTTTTTAAGTTGACTTGGTAGTAAGGGTAAGGCAAAATTAAATAATTTTGGTATCCAAACAAATCTACACATAATGGTTTTCCTTGACAAGACTGTTATATTGGTTAATTAAGGTTAAAGCTTATCAACTATGAGTCATTTAAAGTTGCATGTAACCTGTGCCCCCCACCAGTCAATACCCAAAATAAATTATAGTATATTCTGAGCATATACACAGACATATAGCCCATGGCTGGGCAGTAAGACTCTCGAAACTCATCAAAGGTATATACTACTGCACACGTGGTGTATGTCTTGTGACAAGACTTATTTTGAATAATCGGGTTTGAAACCTATCGAATGCATGGGTTTCAAACCCAGGGGGCTATTGCAGCTGCATACCTCTGATATATCTTATGAGTTCCAAGAGTTTTTTCTACTCCCAAGCCAGACTTGTCTGGTGCGCTTGCCTGGTCAACCAGGCTGTTGCTGCTGGTGGTCCACTGACCCATGTAGCCATCACAGCATGTAACATTTTCATCAAATATCTAATGATTATAATCATAACCATATTTTAAAAAAGGGTGGACCTGTAAGCCAGTAGAAGGCCTCAGTCAGATGACCAAAAGCTCCAGCTGCAGGTCTGTGTATATACGCTTAATGAGTTTCGAGAGTCTTACTACTCTGAGTCCGGCCATGGGCCAAGCTCGTCTGGTGCTTGCCTGGTCATCCAGGCTGTTGCTACTGGAGGCCCTCTGCCTCACAAATTCATGACAGCCTGGTTGATCTGGCACCTGGTAAAGATACTTATCCAATTTTCTCTTGAAGACTTCTACACTTGTTCCAGCAGTGTTTCTGATATCTTCTGGTAAGATGTTGAATAGTTTGGGACCACGAATGTTGATACAGTGTTCCCTTATTGTGCCTACAGCACCCCTACTCCTCACTGGGTTTATTTTGCACTTCCTCCCATATCTCCCACGTCAGGAAATACTTGTTCTGTTTACCAACAAACCTTACCTTCCCTAACCTAACTTTTTCACCACAAGACGAGAACGCTTTCATCTCTAAAATAAAGAATACCGTAAACAGCATATAAACCATACCATGGGTGGGGTTAGAACCCGCGATCAGTCATGATAACAGCATATACACAGACGTGCAGCACACCTCAGTCTATACACATCTTGTGACAAGAATATTGATATGAGTTTTGTATTTAAATTTCATTATACAGTGGTACCTCTACTTACGAGCAGCTCCCAACTCCAACAATTATGTAAGTGTATTTTTGTAGGTGCTTTTGTAAGTGTATTTGTGTAGGTGCTTTTGTAAGTGTATTTGTGTAGGTGCTTTTGTAAGTGTATTTTTGTAGGTGCTTTTGTAAGTGTATTTTTGTAGGTGCTTTTGGGGGTCTGAAATGGATTAATCTAATTTTCATTATTTCTTATGGGAAAAAATTCCTTCGGTATCGGCACTTGAATAGCCGACTGTAAGGAATTAAGCTGGTAACTCGAGGTACCACTGTATATTCTTGTCTTTACCTCTATAAAACCTAAACATTGTAATGGTGGTAGTACTTAATTATTTCAACTACTGGTTGTAGAACCTAAACTATTGAGGCTGTTACTGCTGGCTGCACGCAGTCCAACGTACGAACCACAGCCTGGCTGATCTGGCACTGACTTTAGGTATCTGTCCAGCTCCCTCTTGAAGACAACCAGAAGTCTACTGGTAATGCACCTTATGGCTGGTGGGAGGCTGTTGAACAGTCTTGGGCCCCGGACACTTACTGTGTTTTCTCTTAGTGTACCAGTGGCGCCCCTACTTTTCACTGGGGGTACGCTGCATCGTCTGCCAAGTCTTTTGCTTTCGTATGGAGTGATTTCTGTGTGCATATTAAGGACCAGTCCCTCCAGTGCCGTTACCGAACGAATTTGTTCCCATAAGGACGAATGTAAATTAGATTAGTCCGTTTCAGACCCCCAAAAATACACTTACAAAAGCACTTACAAAAATACACTTACATAATTGTTCGAGTTGGGAGCTGTACGAAATCCGGGGTACCACTGTATATAGTACATGTGGGCCCCGCTTTACAGCATTTCACTAATGCAGCCATTTTCAATTATACTCATTTTTCATTTATTTCATTCATTCAGATTTCCTATACTAATAAATATATTCACCACCACTATAAGCTAAAGACGAAAATATCTTTAATTAAGGTAAGTAATGTGTGTGCCGTATATGCATTTTATAGGCCTAGCTCTATTGTTCACTTAATATGGTAGTGTAAACATGTTATTAGGCTTTTATATAAATTTAAAAGTGAAAGAATGAGAAGGAGGAGGAGAAGAAGAAGGAGAATTGTAGCAGCCTTATTTTGTTGAATTGTGCCAGCATTATTTGACTGAATTGTGCCAGCCTTATTTGGCTGAATTGTGCCAGCCTTATTTGGCTGAATTGTGCCAGCCTTATTTGGCTGAATTGTGCCAGCCTTATTTGGCTGAATTGTGCCAGGATTATTTGGCTGGTACAAGCCTTAGTATTTGGCTGAATTGTATACGCTTGGTCTCTGTCTTTTGGATCTGATAGTCTAGACGTGGTTAAGCAGATACGTGGTTAAGTTATCCTGAGGAAGGGGGTAGAGGGAAGGAGGGAGGGGGTAGAGGGAAGGAGGGAGGGGGTAGAGGGAAGGAGGAAGGGGTAGAGGAAAGGGTGAAGGTGGTATTGAGGTTTCATTGACGTCTTCCGTGGTGTGCATATGTCCACTGCGTCATTGTGAGGGGTCGGTCCCCAACCTGTGTTACTGATGTTAAGTGTAGTGAATCCTCGAGGAAGCCTTGTATGGTGGAGAGGTGAGGGAGGAAGCCTTGTATGGTGGAGAGGTGAGGGAGGAAGCATTGTATGGTGGAGAGGTGAGGGAGGAAGCCTTGTATGGTGGAGAGGTGAGGGAGGAAGCCTTGTATGGTGGAGAGGTGAGGGAGGAAGCCTTGTATGGTGGACAGGAGACTAAGGTAGAGTGGTGTGTGAGGAGGAGACTTAAGGTAGGGTGGTGTGTGAGAGGGAGACTAAGGTAGAGTGGTGTGTGAGAGGGAGACTAAGGTAGAGTGGTGTGTGAGAGGGAGACTAAGGTAGAGTAGTGTGTGAGAGGGAGACTAAGGTAGAGTTGTGTGTGTGAGGGAGACTAAAGAAGAGTTGTGTGTGTGAGGGAGACTCAGGGAGAGTGGTGTGAGGGGGAGACTCAGGGAGAGTGGTGTGAGGGGGAGACTCAGGGAGAGTGGTGTGAGGGGGAGACTCAGGTAGAGTGGTGTGAGGGGGAGACTCAGGTAGAGTGGTGTGAGGGGGAGACTCAGGTAGAGTGGTGTGAAGGGAGACTCAGGTAGAGTGGTGTGAGAGGGAGACTAAGGTAGAGTAGTGTGTGAGAGGGAGACTAAGGTAGAGTTGTGTGTGTGAGGAGACTAAAGAAGAGTTGTGTGTGTGAGGGAGACTCAGGGAGAGTGGTGTGAGGGGAGACTCAGGGAGAGTGGTGTGAGGGGAGACTCAGGGAGAGTGGTGTGAGGGGAGACTCAGGTAGAGTGGTGTGAGGGGAGACTCAGGTAGAGTGGTGTGAAGGGAGACTCAGGTAGAGTGGTGAGGGAGACTCAGGTAGAGTGGTGTGAGGGGGAGACTCAGGTAGAGTGGTGTGAGGGGGAGACTCAGGTAGAGTGGTGTGAGGGGGAGACTCAGGTAGAGTGGTGTGAGGGGGAGACTCAGGTAGAGTGGTGTGAGGGGGACTAAGGTAATCTTCACACTGGATGTTAACTGTCATATCCTCATCAGGAAAACCTGCGTCACTGGCCCCTTGTTTTTTAAACTCTCCAGACAACTTTTGTGTACAAAGGTAATCGTTATGTAACTTTAAATTACTTTCGCATACGCATCCCTCCAAATACACTGATATGAAGCTCCCTGTCTCCGCCCCTCTCCATGCCCCTCCCACCTATTTCACGGGAGTTGGGGGAGGGGATTTAAAGAGAGAAAAGTCCGATAAATTAAAAAAAATAGTAATTTGTTAAACTTTCTTCTTTCTTAAAACAAACTTTCGTTCGTACGAAAGCTGCTATTATGGTTCACGAAATCATAATAACCAGTGGCTTACGCACTCGCTTCCATGGGTTCTAACCCCCACCCGTTCCATGGTGTGATAGCTGGTAGTAGTATTGCAGCCAGGCCTCGTCACAAGCACTTCCAGTCTGGCGTCTAATGTTAATTAATGTTGTATGGGTTCACTCGTAGTCCCGCCAGGCTTGTGTTACGTGTATGTGACACGTAGTCCCGCCAGGCTTGTGTTACGTGTATGTGACACGTCGTCCCGCTAGGCTTGTGTTACGTGTATGTGACACGTAGTCCCGCCAGGCTTGTGTTACGTGTATGTGACACGTAGTCCCGCCAGGCTTGTGTTACGTGTATGTGACACGTCGTCCCGCTAGGCTTGTGTTACGTGTATGTGACACGTAGTCCCGCCAGGCTTGTGTTACGTGTATGTGACACGTCGTCCCGCAGGCTTGTGTTACGTGTATGTGACACGTAGTCCCGCCAGGCTTGTGTTACGTGTATGTGACACGTAGTCCCGCCAGGCTTGTGTTACGTGTATGTGACACGTCGTCCCGCTAGGCTTGTGTTACGTGTATGTGACACGTAGTCCCGCCAGGCTTGTGTTACGTGTATGTGACACGTAGTCCCGCCAGGCTTGTGTTACGTGTATGTGACACGTAGTCCCGCCAGGCTTGTGTTACGTGTATGTGACACGTAGTCCCGCCAGGCTTGTGTTACGTGTATGTGACACGTAGTCCCGCCAGGCTTGTGTTACGTGTATGTGACACGTAGTCCCGCCAGGCTTGTGTTACGTGTATGTGACACGTAGTCCCGCCAGGCTTGTGTTACGTGTATGTGACACGTCGTCCCGCTAGGCTTGTGTTACGTGTATGTGACACGTAGTCCCGCCAGGCTTGTGTTACGTGTATGTGACACGTAGTCCCGCCAGGCTTGTGTTACGTGTATGTGACACGTAGTCCCGCCAGGCTTGTGTTACGTGTATGTGACACGTAGTCCCGCCAGGCTTGTGTTACGTATGTGACACGTAGTCCCGCCAGGCTTGTGTTACGTGTATGTGACACGTAGTCCCGCCAGGCTTGTGTTACGTGTATGTGACACGTAGTCCCGCCAGGCTTGTGTTACGTGTATGTGACACGTAGTCCCGCCAGGCTTGTGTTACATGTGACACGTAGTCCCGCCAGGCTTGTGTTACGTGTATGTGACACGTAGTCCCGCCAGGCTTGTGTTACGTGTATGTGACACGTAGTCCCGCCAGGCTTGTGTTACGTGTATGTGACACGTAGTCCCGCCAGGCTTGTGTTACGTGTATGTGACACGTAGTCCCGCCAGGCTTGTGTTACGTGTATGTGACACGTAGTCCCGCCAGGCTTGTGTTACGTGTATGTGACACGTCGTCCCGCCAGGCTTGTGTTACGTGTATGTGACACGTAGTCCCGCCAGGCTTGTGTTACGTGTATGTGACACGTAGTCCCGCCAGGCTTGTGTTACGTGTATGTGACACGTAGTCCCGCCAGGCTTGTGTTACATGTGACACGTAGTCCCGCCAGGCTTGTGTTACGTGTATGTGACACGTAGTCCCGCCAGGCTTGTGTTACGTGTATGTGACACGTAGTCCCGCCAGGCTTGTGTTACGTGTATGTGACACGTAGTCCCGCCAGGCTTGTGTTACGTGTATGTGACACGTCGTCCCGCCAGGCTTGTGTTACGTGTATGTGACACGTAGTCCGCCAGGCTTGTGTTACGTGTATGTGACACGTAGTCCCGCCAGGCTTGTGTTAGTGTATGTGACACGTAGTCCCGCCAGGCTTGTGTTACGTGTATGTACACGTAGTCCCGCCAGGCTTGTGTTACATGTGACACGTAGTCCCGCCAGGCTTGTGTTACGTGTATGTGACACGTAGTCCCGCCAGGCTTGTGTTACGTGTATGTGACACGTAGTCCCGCCAGGCTTGTGTTACGTGTATGTGACACGTAGTCCCGCCAGGCTTGTGTTACGTGTATGTGACACGTAGTCCCGCCAGGCTTGTGTTACGTGTATGTGACACGTAGTCCCGCCAGGCTTGTGTTACGTGTATGTGACACGTAGTCCCGCCAGGCTTGTGTTACGTGTATGTGACACGTAGTCCCGCCAGGCTTGTGTTAGTGTATGTGACACGTAGTCCCGCCAGGCTTGTGTTACGTGTATGTGACACGTAGTCCCGCCAGGCTTGTGTTACATGTGACACGTAGTCCCGCCAGGCTTGTGTTACGTGTATGTGACACGTAGTCCCGCCAGGCTTGTGTTACGTGTATGTGACACGTAGTCCCTCCAGGATTGTGTTACGTGTATGTGACACGTAGTCCCGCCAGGCTTGTGTTACGTGTATGTGACACGTAGTCCCGCCAGGCTTCTGTTACGTGTATGTGACACGTAGTCCCGCCAGGCTTGTGTTACGTGTATGTGACACGTAGTCCCGCCAGGCTTTGTTACGTGTATGTGACACGTAGTCCCGCCAGGCTTTGTTACGTGTATGTGACACGTAGTCCCGCAGGCTTGTGTTACGTGTATGTGACACGTAGTCCCGCCAGGCTTGTGTTACGTGTATGTGACACGTAGTCCCGCCAGGCTTGTGTTACGTGTATGTGACACGTAGTCCCTCCAGGATTTGTTACGTGTATGTGACACGTAGTCCGCCAGGTGTTCGTTATGTGACACGTAGTCCCGCCAGGCTTCTGTTACGTGTATGTGACACGTAGTCCCGCCAGCTTGTGTTACGTGTATGTGACACGTAGTCCCGCTAGGCTTGTGTTACGTGTATGTGACACGTAGTCCCGCCAGGCTTCTGTTACGTGTATGTGACACGTAGTCCCGCTAGGCTTGTTACGTGTATGTGACACGTAGTCCCGCTAGGCTTTTACGTGTATGTGACACGTAGTCCCGCTTGGATTGTTACGTGTATGTGACACGTAGTCCCGCCAGGCTTGTGTTACGTGTATGTGACACGTAGTCCCGCCAGGCTTCTGTTACGTGTATGTGACACGTAGTCCAGCTAGGCTTCTGTTACGTGTGACACGTAGTCCCGCCAGGCTTGTGTTACGTATGTGACACGTAGTCCCGCCAGGCTTGTGTTACGTGTATGTGACACGTAGTCCCGCCAGGCTTGTGTTACGTGTATGTGACACGTAGTCCAGCTAGGCTTCTGTTACGTGTATGTGACACGTAGTCCCGCCAGGCTTCTGTTACGTGTATGTGACACGTAGTCCCGCCAGGCTTGTGTTACGTGTATGTGACACGTAGTCCCGCCAGGCTTGTGTTACGTGTATGTGACACGTAGTCCCGCCAGGCTTGTGTTACGTGTATGTGACACGTAGTCCCGCCAGGCTTCTGTTACGTGTATGTGACACGTAGTCCCGCCAGGCTTCTGTTACGTGTATGTGACACGTAGTCCCGCTAGGCTTGTGTTACGTGTATGTGACACGTAGTCCCGCCAGGCTTCTGTTACGTGTATGTGACACGTAGTCCCGCCAGGCTTGTGTTACGTGTATGTGACACGTAGTCCCGCCAGGCTTGTGTTACGTGTATGTGACACGTAGTCCCGCCAGGCTTGTGTTACGTGTATGTGACACGTAGTCCCGCCAGGCTTGTGTTACGTGTATGTGACACGTAGTCCCGCCAGGCTTGTGTTACGTGTATGTGACACGTAGTCCCGCTAGGCTTGTTACGTGTATGTGGCACGTAGTCCCGCCAGGCTTGTTACGTGTATGTGACACGTAGTCCCGCTAGGCTTGTTACGTGTATGTGACACGTAGTCCCGCTAGGCTTGTTACGTGTATGTGACACGTAGTCCCGCCAGGCTTGTGTTACGTGTATATCTGTGACGTACGTATATGCTCCTAATTCTCAACCGTTTTTCTCTGTTGATGATTAAGACACAGGTGCAACAGTTGGGTATCATTATTGTTGAAACGTTTCGCCCACACAGTAGGCTTCTTCAGTCATATAGAGGCAGCTGCCTCTGTATTTAAATTCTTGACGGAGGTGTAGTCCGTCTCAGATTCAACCTGCCCAACATTCTCTACCTGCCTCTATCAACTTCTCCGTTCTGTGAACCATTCATCTATATCATTCTGGTTGATAGATATTATTACTTGTTTAGAGTACCAACCGACAGTTGTTGTTTTTTGGGGGGGAAGGGCGAGTAGGTTGGCCAGCAGGATTGAAGAATAAAATTAGACACGTGTGCAACATCTGGGTATCTTTATTGTAGACGTTTCGCCCTCCAGTGGCTTTATCAACACAAATTCTGGGAGTTTGAGTTGGTGTGAACAGCACTGTAGGTGCTCTCCACACCAACTCCAAGACCCAGGGACTGATTACCTCATCTTTTGTATATAGTTCTACTGTCTTCAAGTTATGTCCTAGAATCTGTACTGATAAAGCCACTGGTGGGCGAAACGTCTACAATAAAGATACCCAGATGTTGCACACGTGTCTAATTCATAGGTTTGTGGAGCGGTGTTGATGGACTGATGACATCGTATTTACATCTCTACTGCCTCTGTAATCGACTGAAGAAGCCTACTGTATAGACGAAATGTTTCGGAATAAAGATATGTAAGAACATAACAATGGAGGAACACTACAGAAGGCCTACTGGCCCATACAAGGCAGGTCCTTGTCAAAACCACCCGTACCCAAAACTACCCAAGAATTTACTCCCGTACCCAGAACACCAAGTGTTGAGTGAATACACAAATGCTTATTAGCAGCGTTGTTCCTCCGTGCCCAGCTTTGGGTACCCACACTTACCACAAGGCTAGGTCACCTCAACACCGTGTTGAGCTCTGTTTGTGCCTAGGGGTAGGGACCTGTGTTGTGGGGAGGAGGGAGGCAGCACACTTCCCATGGTGTGCGGACGTGACTGACAAACCACAGGATAGGCTATCCTGAGAGCTGTCATAGTTGATAAACCCTTACTGAAGTTCGTAAAGGATGATATCCTCATCGGTAACTCATCGGTGAACACCAATCCTGCGTGATGGAATAAGCATCGATTCCAGCTGAGGGACTAATTACCTCAAACTACTGCTTTCCTTACACCGTTCTTTCCATTGGACTGATAAAGCCACTATATTGACAGGGATACAAACAGTCCTTACACTAGTGGATTTTGACCAGTGATGACTCCCCCCTCCTGTTGCTTCTACCCACCTGACAGCATAGGCTATAATAATGGATCGGGTAAAGGGTTATAATCATAACCGTAAATTTTTAAAGGGGTGGATCAGTAACCTAGCGGAAGGCCTCGGTCACATGACCAAAAGCTGCAGCTGTGAGTCGTCATATCACTAAGACCCGCGTCAGGAAACACTTGTGCTGTTTCCTGACGAACTTTATACCTACCTGAGGGACTGATTACCTCATTCGCCTCCTCTTCCGCCGTTCTTTGTTTTGGACTGAAGATATGTACAATATTTCCCTTAAACAAATACCAGGACATATAGAAAACGTTTCGGTCCTGGGACCTTGATCACTTTAGAAGTGATCAGGACCGAAACGTTTTCTAATCAATGTATCCTAGTGTTTGCTTACGTGTCTTTGTCAACCAATTTGTCGGTATTCATTACCAAGGGTGTCCCGTAGCTGGATCGCTAGCGCACTCACCTCACACACTGAGGTCCGGGGTTCGAATCTCCTCCGTACGGCTGGAAAACATTAGGGACCTGTTTCCATAAGACACCTGCTGTCTCTGTTCACCCATCAGTGTAAAATGGGTACCTGGGTGTTAGTGGACTGGTGTGGGTCGCATCCTGGGTGTTAGTGGACTGGTGTGGGTCGCATCCTGGGTGTTAGTGGACTGGTGTGGGTCGCATCCTGGGACAAAACTGACCTAATTTGCGGGAAATGCTCAGCATAACAAGGGTCTTTCTATATAGTAGTATGTCATTGATGTCAGCTATGGTCTGTATACCTTGTACATGTACTGGTAGTAAATAAAGATATTATTATTATTATTATTATTATTATTATTATTATTATAAGGTTTATACAAGATTTCCCCTTTCAGTAATCTAGTAGTGAATAAGTGGAACAGTTTACCTAGAAGTATCCACACCTAGTAGGGTCATTGAAGCTGAAAGCTTGAAATGTTAGATAAAAACACGAGTGGGAGGGGTTGAATTTGAGTGGGACTTACACTAGAGTTATCAATGCTTATTCCTTGAGTAACATTAATAATGATGGGCTGGGCGAATGCAGGGGGGATGGATTTGAGAAAGACCTGTTAAGTATGGGCCAATAGGCCTCTCGGTATCGTACCTGTCGGTATACAATACCGACAGGTTGATAAGCAAGACACATGTGCAACAGTTAGGTACCTTTATTCCGAAATGTTTCGCCTACGCAGTAGGCTTCTTCAGTCGAGTACAGAAGAGATAGTAATCAGTCCATGACCCTTGAAGACGTAGTTTTGAGGTGGTCAGTCCCTCATCCTGGACAAGTTTTGTTCCATAGTCTGGAATAATGCGCAGTTGAAGCAACAGCGTGATCTATATTGGAACAATATGGAATCACTAGGTATTAAGCGCATACCATAGTAATGTATGTTTAATTATTACCGCGAATCTGATAATGTTAGGCTGTGTTTAAAGCGCTTAATGACAAAATGATTGTAGTGATTTGTAAGAAAGTAATCTGATACCTCGGCTCAGGACACGTTTGGGTTTTAAGACATACACGCACACACGGACGTATGTACACACAGATGGACTGATACGCGTACACAGACGCACATGCATGGCAGTACGCGGATATGTACGCGTACTCCCACATGCATTTTTGTTTTGTTCAGTTGAGCTTACAGACCAGGAGCTGTTATCCTACCTCAGTTCATATTTTTTAATTTACAGGCAAGACCGTTCTTCTTACCTCGGTTATTTACATAGTTGAATTTACAAGGTCAGATTTGTTACTCCACCTCAACTTATTTAAAAGTTTACCCTTACTCATGGTACATGACTCCATACCCTCCCAGGATGATCCTCTTTACACATACCTATTTACTTCTAGGTGAATCGACAGTGGGTATAAGAATAACACCCAGGTACCTATTTGCTGCTAGGTGAACAGCGGCAGTAGTTGTAAGGAGAATAACACCCAGGTACCTATCTACTGCTAGGTGAAGGTTAACAGGTGTAAGGAGACCATCACCAGTATGAAGGCAGTGTAGTGGTTGAGATTTACACAGTGTTGTTTCTTGCCCTTCTGGGAAGTTCCTTGGCCCGGGGCGTCCCAACAGCCTGTAATTACCCCTCCTTGTTCCTCTGCTCGGATTCCTCTCTCAAGACGTTTGGGAGTCGTACCCTCTTCTAGATGGGGTGTCTTATCGCAGGAGTGGTAATGATAATTTTTTGTCTTATTACGTGACCTATTAAAAATGTCTTTTTCCACATTCGACACAAATACTATCATTTATATTCACTATATATTCGCGGGACAGTCTGAAAACAATCGAAACCAAAGGTACCACACGGAGTTGTTACCCTTCGTCTACTGAAGTCAACAAAGATGTTTTCCACCATATTGATCCCCCCCCCTCCTTTCGATGACCTTTCCCCGACTACCTGTGCCTTTCAGAGATGCCCCTGTGACCTTCCGTGCCCCCCTTGGCCTTTCGTGCCCCCGTGGCCTTCCTTGCCTGGCGGGTGTCAGGACTTGCTGTCCTCAGTAACCACTAAGATCCAGTACCGTGGAACTATGACGCAAGAAATGCAGTTGTTTTAGCCTTTGTGGGTGGGTTAAGTCTGGATTTTGCTATACTGAAGTGGATAGTTTACTGAGTACTTCGTATCCATCCTGTGGATGGTAGTGGCTAATTTGTGTACCTCATATCCATCCTGTGGATGGTAGTGGCTAGTTTGTGTACCTCATATCCATCCTGTGGATGGTAGTGGCTAGTTTGTGTACCTCATATCCATCCTGTGGATGGTAGTGGCTAGTTTGTGTACCTCAGATCCATCCTGTGGATGGTAGTGGCTAGTTTGTGTACCTCATATCCATCCTGTGGATGGTAGTGGCTAGTTTGTGTACCTCATATCCATCCTGTGGATGGTAGTGGCTAGTTTGTGTACCTCAGATCCATCCTGTGGATGGTAGTGGCTAGTTTGTGTACCTCATATCCATCCTGTGAATACATAAAAGACTTAAGAACTAAGCCCTAAAAGGGTTAACTGGAGTACATCTGGATTTATATATACGGTTCACTTATCTGTTGCAAGCAAATTTAGGATATTTGCTTACCATATCTGGTATCTTATTTTCATTAATAAGATACCTTGACATATCCACATCACTTGCGTGGTACCTGAGTGAGGTATCACCTCACTTTTGTGGTATCAGAATGAGGTATCACCTTGTTTAATGTTTCTCTCACCTTTCGATCCTCTTCCTCCGAAGATACGCATATAAGCACACGAAAGCACCCGGTCTTTCCCGTTTCTTCGCCGATACTTTGAGTTACGGGATTTATTGCGACTGCCTCCGTCACAGAGGTCACACTAACGCCTTTTCTCCCATAAGATGTGTTTGGCTAGCCACCTGTTGGCTTCTGTAGCGTGCATACAGGCGTTGGCTGGGTTCTGTACCGCGTCCCGGCGGGGGTAATTGCATACTCTGGCTGAGGTCCACTTTTTTGTTGCTTCAAGATCAAGGTTTTGGTTGTTGGGGCGTTTGCCTGGCGTGTTTTTTTTTTTACGGGGGTAAGGTGGGTAGCTTCTGGTTTAGAATAAACCTTGGTAATAAATACCGAATAAATACTAGGATATATTTATTAACAAACGTTTCTGTCCTGGGACCTCGATTAAGGCACCAGGACCTCGTGTTTATTTGTGTTTTTCTAAATCAGCTTCTGGTTTAAGAATATAAGAACACACAGGAAAGAGGAACACTGCAGCAGGCCTACTGGCCCATACTAGGCAAGTCCTACACAAATCCATCCCAACGCGTTTTCAATGCTACCCAAGAACTAAACTTCGATTAATTTATGTTTAAGTGTTGCAAATCTGTATTATTTACCATCTTGTCTGTTTATAAAACATTTATTCAAATGCAGTAGCATCGTTTATCGCTCGGTATCGCTAAAAAAGTGACGGTATCGCTAAAAAAGTGACGGTATCGCTAAAAAAAGTGACGGTATCGCTAAAAAAGTGACGGTATCGGTAAAAATGACTATCGGTAAAAATATTGACGGTATCGCTAAAAAATTGACGGTATCGGTAAGAAAATAACGGTATCTGTAAAAATATTGATGGTATCGGTAAAAAAAATGACGGTGCTCCATCAGCAGTGTTTTGTAAGCGGAGGTACAGCCATGGAGGTGCAGCCATGGAGGTGCAGCCATGGAGGTGCAGCCATGGAGGGGCAGCCATGGAGGTACAGCCATGGAGGGACAGCCATGGAGGTACAGCCATGGAGGTACAGCCATGGAGGTCAGCCATGGAGGTACAGCCATGGAGGTACAGCCATGGAGGTACAGCCATGGAGGTACAGCCATGGAGGTGCAGCCATGGAGGTGCAGCCATGGAGGTGCAGCCATGGAGGTACAGCCATGGAGGTACAGCCATGGAGGTACAGCCATGGAGGTGCAGCCATGGAGGTGCAGCCATGGAGGTACAGCCATGGAGGTACAGCCATGGAGGTACAGCCATGGAGTGCCATGGAGGTCAGCCATGGAGAGCTGACAGCCATGGAGGTACAGCCATGGAGGTACAGCCATGGAGGTACAGCCATGGAGGTACAGCCATGGAGGTGCAGCCATGGAGGTGCAGCCATGGAGGGGCAGCCATGGAGGGGCAGCCATGTGATGGAGGCAGCCATGGAGGTACAGCCATGGAGGCAGCCATGGAGGCAGCATGGAGTACAGCCATGGAGGTACAGCCATATGGAGGGTGCAGCCATGGAGGTGCAGCCATGGAGGTACAGCCATGGAGGTACAGCCATGGAGGTACAGCCATGGAGGTACAGCCATGGAGGTACAGCCATGGAGGACAGCCATGGAGGCTGGACAGCCCTGGAGGTCAGCCTGGAGGAGCCAGGGGACAGCCATGGAGGTACAGCCATGGAGGTGCAGCCATGGAGGTGCAGCCATGGAGGTGCAGCCATGGAGGTGCAGCCATGGAGGGGCAGCCATGGAGGGGCAGCCATGGAGGTACAGCCATGGAGGTACAGCCATGGAGGTACAGCCATGGAGGTGACAGCCATGGAGGACAGCCATGAGGTACAGCCATGAGGGCATGGGACAGCCATGGAGGCAGCCATGGAGGTACAGCCATGGAGGTGCAGCCATGGAGGTGCAGCCATGGAGGTGCAGCCATGGAGGTACAGCCATGGAGGTACAGCCATGGAGGTACAGCCATGGAGGTACAGCCATGCATGGGGGCATAACAGCCATGTAGTGGTACAGCCATGGATAGCCAGTAGCAGCCATGACGATGGGGTCAGCCATGGAGGGGCAGCCATGGAGGTACAGCCATGGAGGGGCAGCCATGGAGGGGCAGCCATGGAGGTACAGCCATGGAGGGGCAGCCATGGAGGTACAGCCATGGAGGGGCAGGGAGAGGGGTAAATGGGACTGTTAGTAAACACCAATTTTAAATTCTTCCATTTCAATTAAAATCTGTTTTTCCACAATTGAAGAACAATATTTAGGAAATTTCTCACACTTACTGAAGGTCGTGTGTGTTTTAAAAGAGGATTTATTTGATAATTAAACAAATCATAGGTTTAAGCTCCCGGATTGAAATCCTGTTTTAAGGTCCCTAGATTTAAATCCTGGTTTAAGATCCCCAGGTTGAAATCCTGGCAATACCTGGGTATCTTTATATGATACCCAGACATGTGTCCAACACTTGGGTAGGTTTTATAAAGATGTTTCGCCATTCCTTTGATATACCTTTGAAGAGTTTCGAGAGTTTATCTACTTTCTGAGCGCGGCCATGGGCCAGGCTCGTCTGGTGCTTGCCTGGTCAACCAGGCTGTTGCTGCT
Organism: Cherax destructor; assembly: GCA_009830355.1. Lineage (NCBI taxonomy): Eukaryota > Metazoa > Arthropoda > Malacostraca > Decapoda > Parastacidae > Cherax > Cherax destructor. The sequence continues at coordinate 68,403 of WNWK01008634.1, forward strand.
GGAGGCCCACTGCCCCACTTATCCATCACAGCCTGGTTGATCTGGCACCCGATGAAGATACTTGAATTGGTTGGCGAAAAGTCTTTATAAAGCTACCCAGGTGGGCCACGTCTTACTCCTAGCAGCCTTGAGGCTGCTGAAGGCTTCTGATTCAAGGAATTGGAGGAAACTAGACGAGTACCTCCATGTGTCAGATCAACCAGGCTGTGATGGTGTGTGGGCCAGTGGGCCATCAGCAGCAAGAACTCTAGAAACCCATCATAGGTAAGTTATAGAGGGTTGGTACTGGAAGTGTTTGGGTTGGGTACTGGAAGTGGTTGAGTTGGGGACTGGAAGTGGTTGAGTTGGGGACTGGAAGTGTTTGGGCTAGGGACTGGCAGTGTTTGGGCTGGGGACTGGCAGTGTTTGGGCTGGGGACTGGCAGTGTTTGGGCTGGGGACTGGCAGTGTTTGGGCTGGGGACTGGCAGTGTTTGGGCTGGGGACTGGCAGTGTTTCACACCAGTCAAACCTCGCTACTCAGAAAAACAGAACAGGTCACGAAAGCACCACCGTCAATTTCTTAACGTTCCCATAATGACTAATATTATCATTAAGCAACATAAATCTTGTAAGATATGTATTTAATCATATAAAACTGTCTTGTCACGTCTGGGGACACAGTAGCTAAGCGTAAGGAGGACACGTTGAAATTTGTACGTGTGTTGTTACAGACTTGATTATGTGGTGACGTTGCAGGCCAGTGATGGCACTAATAGTGGTGGCACTAACAGTAGTGGAATTAACAGCAGCATTGGGACTAACAGCAGCAGTGGGACTAACAGCAGTGGTGAGACTAACAGCAGTGGTGGTGGGACTAACAGTAAAGGGGGAACATCAACCTAAAGTTTAATAATTAGATTTAAAACTGAACCATTATTGACGTGAGGGTCATTAAGGCTGCCTGTCACCTCTCCACCACCAGTCAGGGATACTTTAATACCTAAAATAGTAATTAATGTAACTTTTCAGCATATGTGCACCGTAAGATAGGTTTGTTAATGGGGTTTAAAACTAATGGTTAATGGCATTTAAAACTAATGGTTAGTGGGGTTTAAAACTAATGGTTAATGGCATTTAAAACTAATGGTTAATGACGTTTAAAACTAATGGTTAATGACGTTTAAAACTAATGGTTAATGGGGTTTAAAACTGATAGTCAATGGGGTTTAAAACTAATGGTTAATGGCATTTAAAACTAATGGTTAATGGCGTTTAAAACTATTGGTTAATGGGGTTTAAGACATATTAACCACTAAATGTTTTTAATCTCTAAAATCTGTGTTTAAGTACAAGCATCATGTATTCAGTGAGAAAAATACACCTCTGTGTATATCCGTGTGAGAGGTATACATACACCTTTGGGGTGTATATACAGCCAGAGGTTAGGTAAGGTTTGTCAGGACCGTGGGGGCGTTGTTCCCTGAAACCCTCTCCAGGTAAACAGGACAAGTTCATGTCGCGGGTCATGTGATGACCCCACATTTGGAGCTTTTGGCCATCTGACCGAGGCCTTCTGCTGGCTTACCACTCCATTCCTTTAAAAATTATGGATATGATTATAACCCTGTATGTTATTCATATGTATACAACCAGAGGGCGGGACAAGTGTTTCGTGACACGGGTCTTAGTTATATGATGACCCACAGCTGGAGCTTTTGGTCATCAGACCGAAGCCTTCCACTGGTTTCACCCCTGAACCTCTTTAAAAATTATGGTTTTAACCCTTTATGTTATACATACATATGTATACAACCAGAGGAAATACTACTCCACCTGTTGATGTGTATTGCACACTAGCTGGGGTGTTGCCTTCCGGAAGAAAGGGACACAAGAGCCGCTAGTTGCCACGGTGTGTTACCTTCTGGTCCTGACCCACCCATGGGGGATACGAGGGTGGTCCTAACCCACTCACGGGGGGAGGGCAGAGGGTATACAAGGGTGGCCCTGACCCACCCATGGGGGATACGAGGGTGGTCCTAACCCACTCACGGGGGGAGGGCAGAGGGTATACAAGGGTGGCCCTGACCCACCCATGGGGATACGAGGGTGGTCCTAACCCACTCACGGGGGGAGGGCAGAGGGTATACAAGGGTGGCCCTGACCCACCCATGGGGGATACGAGGGTGGTCCTAACCCACTCACGGGGGGAGGGCAGAGGGTATACAAGGGTGGCCCTGACCCACCCATGGGGGGATACGAGGGTGGTCCTAACCCACTCACGGGGGGAGGGCAGAGGGTATACAAGGGTGGCCCTGACCCACCCATGGGGGATACGAGGGTGGTCCTAACCCACTCACGGGGAGGGCAGAGGGTATACAAGGGTGGTCCCTGACCCACCCATGGGGGATACGAGGGTGGTCCTAACCCACTCACGGGGGGAGGGCAGAGGGTATACAAGGGTGGCCCTGACCCACCCATGGGGGATACGAGGGTGGTCCTAACCCACTCACGGGGGGAGGGCAGAGGGTATACAAGGGTGGCCCTGACCCACCCATGGGGATACGAGGGTGGTCCTAACCCACTCACGGGGGGAGGGCAGAGGGTATACAAGGGTGGCCCTGACCCACCCATGGGGGATACGAGGGTGGTCCTAACCCACTCACGGGGGGAGGGCAGAGGGTATACAAGGGTGGCCCTGACCCACCCATGGGGATACGAGGGTGGTCCTAACCCACTCACGGGGGAGGGCAGAGGGTATACAAGGGTGGCCCTGACCCACCCATGGGGGATACGAGGGTGGTCCTAACCCACTCACGGGGAGGGCAGAGGGTATACAAGGGTGGTCCTGACCCACCCATGGGGATACGAGGGTGGTCCTAACCCACCACGGGGAGGGCAGAGGGTATACAGGTGGCCCTGACCCACCCATGGGGGATACGGGTGGTCCTAACCCACTCACGGGGAGGGCAGAGGGTATACAAGGGTGGCCCTGACCCACCCATGGGGGATACGAGGGTGGTCCTAACCCACTCACGGGGGGAGGGCAGAGGGTATACAAGGGTGGCCCTGACCCACCCATGGGGGATACGAGGGTGGTCCTAACCCACTCACGGGGGGAGGGCAGAGGGTATACAAGGGTGGCCCTGACCCACCCATGGGGGATACGAGGGTGGTCCTAACCCACTCACGGGGAGGGCAGAGGGTATACAAGGGTGGCCCTGACCCACCCATGGGGATACGAGGGTGGTCCTAACCCACTCACGGGGAGGGCAGAGGGTATACAAGGGTGGCCCTGACCCACCCATGGGGGATACGAGGGTGGTCCTAACCCACTCACGGGGGGAGGGCAGAGGGTATACAAGGGTGGCCCTGACCCACCCATGGGGGATACGAGGGTGGTCCTAACCCACTCACGGGGGGAGGGCAGAGGGTATACAAGGGTGGCCCTGACCCACCCATGGGGGATACGAGGGTGGTCCTAACCCACTCACGGGGGGAGGGCAGAGGGTATACAAGGGTGGCCCTGACCCACCCATGGGGGGATACGAGGGTAATGATTCCACCATAAGGTTGGTGTCCTTGTTGCTCCGAGGTGGTGATGCCAGACATAAAGAACTTTTTGAACCTTTATCTGTTTTTTGTGACTTATTCTTCAGAAACTTTCTGAAACTGTGTGTTTGTGTGACTTATTCCTCAGGAACTTTGGGAAACTTTACCTTTGTGTTTGGAACTTATTCTTCAGGAGTCTGAGTTGACTGACTAGTGTTCACCATGACAACCAAATTCCCATAAAAGTTAATTGTTTTTACCATTGATAAATGTATCACAGAGTTATCAATATGTCATCATTTTAATACAGTAATTTCCTTAGCAGGTTCCCAGTTTGTTTCCAACTGCTCTTCATAAGCCTACAAAACCACTACTACCATGAATGTCCATACAGGAGGGCCCCGCTTTACAGCACTTCACTAATGCAGCCGTTTTCAGTTATACCCATTTGTCATTTATTCAGACTTCCTGCAATAAATATATTCACCACCACTATAAGCTAAGGACGAAAATATTTTAAGTAATGTGTGTATTGTATATGCATTTTTAGGCCTAGCTCTATTGCTCACTTAATATATGATAGTGTAAACTTGTTATCAGGCTTTTATATGCATTTGAAAGTGGAAAAAAAATGTTATGTTTCACTTTACAGCAATTTTTACTTTACAGCAATAGCCCAGAACCTAACCTGCTGTATAAGCAGGGCATGCCTCTAAATCTATCGAAAAACGTGTATTTAACCACATATAAACAAGACAGTAGCTGATTGGTTTCAGAACCTAACCAGGAATCATTCAAATATGCGAGAGTATCACTCGTGGTGCGAGAATATATGCTGGAGATATAAATCTGGACTTCAGATTCAATTGACAGGGCAACTATAGACTTAATGTAAGCCTAGCTCAGACTTAATACCTCTGCCAGTTCCCCTTCTTCCTCCTAAGTTGATATGATGTGAATTGCTTTCATGGGGTACAAAGCCATGCAGGTCATACAGTGCCTGGGAAGCAATTGGGTTTGATTCAGGGAAGAGTTGGTTAGAGTTAATTCTTTAATAATAATAATAATAATAATAATATCTTTATTTGTACAAGTATGTACATGTACATATACTATTATATAGAAAGCCACTTGTTATGCAGAGCATTTCCCGCAAATTAGTTCAGTTGTCCCAGGATGCGACCCACACCAGTCCACTAACACCCAGGAACCTATTTCACTGCTAGGTGAACATGGACAGCAGGTGTCTTAAGGAAACGTGTCCTAGTGTTTTCCAGCCGAACCGGGAATCGACCCCCGGACCTCAATGTGTGAGCTGAGTGTGCTAGCAATCAAGAGGCCCTTGCTGGCATTGAGGAGTCTCTCTCTTGACAGGTTGTGTTGTACACTTCTAGTTTGTGCTGTACACTGCTACACTCCTGAAACCCCACCATCCTTCTATGATATAACCAATACTGGTTGTGAGAGAGTACTCCAGCAGCCCTGCTTCAGGCAAGGCTTCCTTCTTGTTGGCAGCCCCTCACTTTGCATAACCATCATATCCTGGATGCTCTCTACTTAGATTTTGCAGGAACAAGTGTAGACGTTTTGAAGAGTTTCCCCCACCAATAGCAGGATCAACCAGGCTGTGCTGGATATGTGGGAAAAGACAGCTGCCAGCAGCAACAGTCTGACCAGACAAGCCTGGTCCAGTGTCAAGCTGTGGTGTAGGAAAACTTAAGAAGCCCTTAAAGCCAGGATGGTGGGGGGGAGATAATCTCCAGAATCAATAATAGATTTAAGGGGGGATTAGCTGTGATGGAGGGGGTGTGACAGAGGGAGGGAGGAGGCATGGTCATGTTAGGGAGGGGGATAAGGGGTGGCAATGTGAGGGAGATGGGGCAGCATAGCTGTATTTGGAAGGGGGGTGCAGCATGGCTGTTTTGGGGAAGGGGGTGAAGGTGGCAGTGTGAGGGAGATGGGGGCAGTAAAATGTTTGGGAGAGGGAGGGGTGACAATATGAGGGAGAGGAAGGGCAGAATGGCTGTGTTTGGGAGGGGGAGGGGGGGTTGCAACAAACAGCTGTTGCATCAGCTGGAGGGAGGACATGACAACCTTGGGGCTCACGCACTTAATTAGGGATGGTTCATCTCGTGTGAGGCTCATCATGCCTCAGCATCCCTCCTCTACTATAATAATAATTTATTTCAGCATGATAGTGTTATGTACCTACAGGAGGACCCCACTTATACAGCAGGTAAAATCCTGATAGCATGTTTACACTATCTTGTATTAAGTGAGCAATAGCTAGGTCTAAAAATGCATATACATTTTTGTCCTTAGCTTGTAGTGAGTGGTAAATATATTTATTTTAGGAAGTCTGAATGAATGATTGAACAATGGATATAATTGATGAAAACGTCTGCATTAGCAAAATTCTGTAAAATAAAGAAAGCACTGAAAAGTGCGGCCTGCCTGTATATAATAATATATAATAATGATAATAATCTTCCGTCTGCATGGTGACAGTGGTGGCCCATGCTAACCTCCCTATGGTGTATAAATATACCTAGTTGGATGAACATTATTGTAGCCAGCTGGCCCAGTGGCTTACGCACTGGCCTGGGGTTTTACGATTCAAGAGTTCAATTCCCACCCGTACAGTGCTTTGTTTGAAATCGTGTCATCATGATTTCGTGAGTCAAGAAAATGCAGCAAATGTCAAGGCCTTTGTACTACTTGCTAATAAGTGCTGGAGGCAGTTTCAAAATGGAATTTTACAAAAAAAAAAATTGCACTATAGAGAGAGACTTTTTAGAGGCCTGGCTGGATGCATATTACTGTTTATCTTTTTACATTTCTAGCTATAATTCATACGGAACGATTTTAAAAATTTTATTTCCTTTTTACATTGTTTAAAACTGTAAGTCAAAAAAGACAAACATCCCTAAAGATAATTTTTTTTTTTTTTTTTTAATTTTATCTTTTAATTTATTTTTTTGTAAATTAATACGGAATCCAAAGTTTTTTTCACCAATTATAGTACGTAACATATAATTGGCTAATTCTTCTACTGCTTACAGTATTTTAGGTCAGTTTGTATTTAGTTTTTAGAATAGATAATATCTATTAATTTTGTGATGTTGATTGATTTTGTTGAAGTTATTGCAACAGTGGAATGACATGTTTCATGTTTGGTAAAACAGTCATTGCTAATATTTAGAGATCTGCATAAGAAAACTCAAAAATTGAGAACCTGTGGGTTAATATTTAATTTTTTCTTTGCAGATTTCATGAAGATTCAGAAGTCGAAGCGAGTGGCGAGCGCCAAACTGGAGGAAGAGCAGCCACCAGCCTTGGTGAAGCGCCCCAAGACCACATCCTCCTAACACACGCTCATGACAAGACGCCTGCCTCATCATGGTCAACCAACACTCCTGTAGGTGCTACAGGAATGGAATCGGTTGAGGACTTCATCGCTCCTGCAGGTGGTGGCAGGTCGCCGTCAATGCCCTCCTTGCTCCTGCAGGCACGACAGTTCTCCATTGATGACTTTCCACTCGTTTGTGCTGACGGCACCACCATGCAACAGGTGTGAGAAATGTCAGTCGACGGACTTACACCCAAGTTGCATTTAAAGTGTGAAGACTGGCTAATGGCTTCCCTGTCCAGTGTATGTGATGGAGAAGTTGATGGGGTGAGGCTTAGGCGTCTGTGAAGCAGCTTGACATTGTGTACAAGTGTTGTGTCTAGCCCTCGTGCCTCGGCTCATATATATGGCGTTGACCAGATCTCATGCTTTTTTCTTTCCTGTGGCTGCTGCTGGAGGGGGGCAGTAGCTCTGGCGACCGGTGGGAGACAACCGGTGAGGGTGTTTAGTGTGGTAAGATGGCGTTTCTGGTGCTCAGGACACATTACAGACTGGGAGAGATGCTTGAGTGAAGTTATTGGCTGTCTGCCTACATGCCATGTCCCCACCCGCCCCAACTGACCCACCATTCCAGCACTGCAGTCTGGGACCTCCACAAAACTCCATGATCTCACTGAAAATTGTAATTTTTTGTAAATACTTACGTATTTATTTCATACTCAGTTATGTGTGTGTGCTTGTGTGTATGGTGCCTATGTGCGTGGCCTCACCCCGGCGGCTGGTCGTAAACGACTCGTCCCAGCAGCCGTCCCAAGGCGGCCCCTCTTACAAACTTTACCATGATCCAAAGATCGTTGTCGGATATGCCCGAAGAAGGTGCAACCCGAGCACGCAGACGTGTACCTTCAGACACTCTGACGCAAGGGTCAGTTTGTGTTGTGGTTCACACATGCGCCTTCCTGTCAGAGATTACCATTGTCAGATCTCAATTCTGAACATCAGCTATTATATTTTCTCAAATGTGCTCCTGAGCAAATTTAATTTGTAACTTTCACAGTACAAAATTTTTTAATTATTTATGATACATATTCCTTTATTTATTGTAATATATGGGCGTGATGTTGCACTCGTGTCGGGTCGTGTGTGCAGTCAAGACTGCAGCAGAAGTATGGACTAGAGCTAAGGTGTGCAGCTCGTTCACTGTGATCACTGCTGCTGCTGCAGCGGCCCACACGTTAACAGTTTGTTCATGGCCCACCCGTCACGCCTCGTAGGCCTACATTCTCCTCGAGCAAACTACGTCATTGTGATCGTAGTGACTGCCCTGCATGTCCCTGGTACAAGTTACATATCGAGGAAAGTTGACCCCAGATGAAGCCGCTAGAGACAAGGGTAGAGGACTAGTAACTGCAGCACTCAGATAGTGCAAGAATACCAGATTTCTTTGTACTGTACTGCTTAGGACTTGGTCTCCTTGGTCTCCAGCTTGACGTTATGCCGTAGTCTGTATTCCAAGTTCTCATTATCCTCCAGGGGTAATTTATTCTCCCCTGCTATGTCACCTCTTTTTTTTTTTCTCCCTGCTGCCATTTCTGCTTTTAAGTATTGTAGATCCCACCAAATATGCAGAGTTTGTATATCCCAGCAGCACTATATATGCCCTATCCACCCATCCATCCATGCACCAGCAACAGTTGGTCCCAATAGACTTTGTACTCTGTCGTGGTGCAGCATTTAGTTGACAATAGTTGGACTTACAGTTAGCTATGGGGTCATTTTCCTGGTGGAGAGGGTTTGTCCAGAATTGGATTTATGTTTGTTTTTAGGCTTGACAGTTACCTGCCTTCTGATATAACGATACAAAGATTACAAGTTGTCGAACAAATGATCTCATTTTTTTGGAAGCAGCGCTACCTTTTTTTGCTGTAATTGATTGTTTTGAACTTTCTGGCTCTCCCCATCTCTTTTATCATAGCAGGTAGGAACAATAATATCCCTTTTGACTAGACTAAGAGCCAGTGTTTAATTCAACCAATTACAGTTGTCAGTTATACTTCATGCATAGTTTTTTTTCCCTCAGTTTTAGACCTACTGATGACTATGAAGAGAATTTAATTTTTTTTTAAGTTTCTTCCTTGATATATTATTTATTAACTTGCCTTATGTATATTCTGAATGTAAAGCGCTGTGTAGCTCTGCTTGAGAGTTCGATACAAACCTTGACTCTCCTGTTGTCATGTAACGGTAAATTAAGTAGCGATACTCAACTTAACCCCCGCTTATGCTACTGACAGTTGTCGTACTCTGTGAATGTTGTTTCCCACACACACGTGGTTAACACGCTTAGCTTCGTAAGTCTGTACTACACGTCGGAGAAGCCTCCAGTTTCTTCCATGTTGAGTGGGGTTTTCAACACGTCTGCACTTCCTTGTCATTGTGGCAGAGAGCCCATGGCCTTGTCATTGCAGCAGAACCCATGGCCTTGTCATTGCAACAAAGAGCCCATGGCCTTGTCATTGCAACAACGAGCCCATGGCCTTGTCATTGCAACAAAGAGCCCATGGCCTTGTCATCGTGTCAAAGAGCCCATGGGAAAATCTTACTACCTGTTTAAAAAGCTCTGAATCTCTTGTTTAAACAACTTAAATGTATAATGGATTCCTTATAGCATAAAGCTTATGCCACAGGAATTATACTTTGCTTAGTTCAGAAGCCTTGTGCCATGACACACAAACAGGTTAAAAGCCCTACGCATGTAGCCTATTGCTGTCCATACACCGCCTTGCTTCCACGCCGACAATAGTTTTAACCAGGATATAACCAGTTTACCCAGTGCAGAAGTTCTCTCTTATTCTCATGTCACACCCAGCCACCAGGCTCCCTCCATACCCCTTGACCAAGACAAAAGAAAAATAAAACATTTGAAAATGCATTTTCTTGAAGCCGGTTTCTAGGTGAAGGGTATTCAGTGGGAGGCTTAGAATAGGGCAGTGGCAAGAGAATGGCAGGACTCCTGTTTTATTAGTTAGTAAATTCAGTTCTTAGGCTTCAAGATTAGAGGAGGAGGAGCTGTTGCATTCGAGCGTCATATGGTCACTGCCACAATCGTTACCTTCACTAAAATACCCAGTTATTTTTATTTAACTTAAAATACTCATAGGACATCGAGTTTGGAATAGCTCCCATGTGTGTTGGTCCCTTTCCGTTTCTCCCCACCTACCTTCGTCCTTTTTCACTTCGTTGACTTATCAGAGTTTCCGCACCTAACACTGACAATCATTTTCGTAATTGTTAAATCAAGTAAACCTCAGGTACACAAAGCTATTGAAGATAACGTATGTATGTCAATGTCGTGCTTTTGGGTAGTGCCTGTCAGCCGAGTCTGGTTAGCAAAGATGATGGCAAATAATGCTTGCATATTAATTTGGCAATAACAACTTAAATTTTTTACAAATATCACAAAATTAATAATAATAGCTAAAATTGAGCTAACCTTGCCCACAGTTAAGCAGGCTGAATATTTGCTTGGATACATAAATATTAATAAGGCTAGAGTGCCAAATTGCTTTTTGCGGAAATAAAATGTATACCATGTTTATACATGCGAATATTTCTTCTCATGCCTATATTTTTATTAAAAATAAATTAAAAATTTGGCTTGTTTGGCAGTCCTGCTTAAAAAGCATGACAGAAACATTAGAAATGTTGTTAAGAATTAAAAGAGTCCAAATTTTTATCATTAAGAACTATTTTTCTAGTTCAAAATTGTAAAAGGATAATGTAAAGCTCTTGCTTATTTTGTTTTAGCGTTTTTCAACCTAAAAAAAATTTGTTTTAGTACCTGTTCTTTTTTTTATAATTATATAACTAAGTTTTATCTCTATTTTTTTCTGATTTTTTTCCCTAGCCTTGTCGAAGATGAGACTTAAGTTTGCAGGGGAAACAAAAGAATTTCCATTCTTAGTTTTACCAAAAGTTTATAGAATGTTTACTGTTAGATTATTGAAAATAAGGTTTATTTTCCTTTTTTTCTTTTTTTTTTTTTTAAGTAGTTGCCAGGAATTTAGCATGTACTTCTATAATGGTAACTTATCATATATTGCTCAAAGTCAAGAAGATAAAACCAAAATGTCTTAACAAAATGTAGAAAAAAAAATGCCGTTTGAACGCGTCCCTGCAGAGGGATGTGTTTGATTCACGTGAACAATATAAGGAGTTGGTGTGTGTAAGTTTAATGAGAGAGTTAACCTTGAGTGCCAAATGTTAAGTCGTAAAGAGATCTTCACTGTTGAGAGGCAAGACTTGTTGACAACACGTATGGTAGGGATATGTGCATAGCAAATCCTTAGAGACGACACGTTCTTCCAAACAGAGCTTCATCGTGACTTGATAAAACAACACAAAGACACTCACAGCAAAAACCCTTTCATAAAAGAGGTGACTCCAGAGTTTTTACCTCTACATAATGTACTAATATGGGGAAACAGATGATTTGTAATAAATGAACCTTTTGTAGAGGGAGTCTACCTGGTGTTCCAGAACACAAGTGCTTGACCAGGCCAGCTCCTGGATTTTTACAACCTCTGCATTTAAAATTCAAAATTCAAAAATTTATTTCCACACGATGCAATTTATATAAATGGACGACACTTGGTTATGCAATAATGGACTAATAGGGAAAGTAGATGATTAGTAATAGCAGTTGTAGCGAATGAGAAAATTGTGAACCTTACATACAATTCTATACCAAATGGACTTTGTCCATAGTTTCCAAATCTATTGACCTAGCTTGATTTTGTTTCTGTATTTCCAAAGTTAGTACTGTATATAGAGGTCCATTATATGGAGAGTTTCCTTTAATAGAAGGAGGCTCCCTTGTGGGTTTAGTGCTTAGTTTTGAGTGTAATAATAATAATAGGAAGGAGGGGCTAGGCTACCTGTGCTGCCCTTGATACAGCTGATGTTTCAACCATTGTAGACCTTACCAAGACTATATAAATATTTACCCTGGTGGATCAGACGTATGTTTGCTGTGTTTGTACCATCGTCATTAATTTGCAGTCACATCGCTACGATAAAACGCCGTTTGGAATGTAATCGTCAAACAAGCTTGCTCCATACGGTGTTTGTCGGCCATGTTTCTTGTTGTTAATTTGGCATGTTGTCATTTTATTCTCTCAAAGGAGGAAATTGTGCAAGGATTAATCTAGGTCACCAAATTTTAGTTTAGAAAAACCTTCAGTGAAGCTATCGTGTCATTTCTGAAATTTTGAGTGCTTAAAATTGTTTGTTCCTTTGTACACGCTTGGCACTGTATCTTCTAAATTCATGCAATAAGGGTATTGTATTTTGGGGGCTTGTACACTTTCACAAATTTTGCATTTTCACGACAGTCAAAGAGTACAGACGAATGAAAAATTTGAAACACGCTTACGAACCATTCGACTAGGTCAACACTTCTGGTCAGTTTCGAAAAGTAACGCATAATTTGTGTTTTGTCATTTTTCAAAGTAACTTTGATTCCATGCCTTCAAAGTGCTATACTAAATTCTCCAATAGTAGCATTATTTTTGTACCATTGTCTTCCAAAGCTGTTGTAGGTTTGAAAATGGAGAATGTGTGCAAATTCGGCTGACATTCTCCTTACGAGTTCAGAAAAGAACTTCAGTCGCTGATCTCATTGAAGATTGTAGAATTGTAGTAATATATGTATACATTATTGTAAATAAGAGAAATGTCCAAATTATGTCAAAATTATTGTAAATAAATGATGAGGAATCGAAAAATAAAAAAATCAATGTAATTTTGTGTTACTTTCCTAATGCCTGAAGGACTAAGATAAGATTTGTTTGGATTTTAACAGAGGGTTAGCCACCAAGGATAACCTCTGGGTAGGGAAGGATTAGCCAGCCAGGATAATGCAGGATTTGACAAAATCAATGTGTCATAGTGGACTGCCTTATTTCCATTGTGGTCCTTCAGTCTTGTCCCCCATGATGCCACCCATACCAGTCCACTAACACCCAAGTACCTAATTACTGCTAGGTGAACGCTGACAGCAGGTGTAAGGAAATACGCCCAATATTTTGCCCGTGACGGGAATCGAACCCTGGAAACTCGGAATGTTAGGCGAGGCGTTGATAACAAGCCACAGGATAGTTGTTAAGGTTAACATGGGAAGAGTTACTTGGACCAGGAAACAAATATAACATTTGCTATTTTATGGCAAGATTAAATAGAGAAATATATGTATTTATGTACAACATGGGGGTAGCAGGGGAAGAAATAAATTTCCCTAGGGAAAATCTTTAGATCTTGGGAAAAATCTTTTAGACTTTTGGAAAAAATTAGATTTTAGGGAAAATCTACAGATTTTTTCCTGCAATATTCTCTGAAGAGAAGGTCCCTCCAGGGAGGTTCCTTGAGTCTGGTGAAGGGCTCTTGATCCAGGGAATTGGATCTGTGATCACGTAACCTGAAGTTCAATACCATTCCCCCACAGGCGCTGTAAAATTCCTATGGGTTTAGCGCTCCCAAAATAGCCTCCAAAGGTGATTATCATCATTGTGATGTGTTAACCTTGTGAGTCACTGAGCACAAGGATGTGAAGGCTCGATCCTCCGTCTGCTAGGAGTGAAGGCTCGATCCTCCGTCTGCTAGGAGTGAAGGCTCGATCCTCCGTCTGCTAGGAGTGAAGGCTCGATCCTCCGTCTGCTAGGAGTGAAGGCTCGATCCTCCGTCTGCTAGGAGTGAAGGCTCGATCCTCCGTCTGCTAGGAGTGAAGGCTCGATCCTCCGTCTGCTGGAGGAAGGCTCGATCCTCCGTCTAGGAGTGAAGGCTCGATCCTCCGTCTGCTAGAGTGAAGGCTCGATCCTCCGTCTGCTAGGAGTGAAGGCTGATCCTCCGTCTGCTAGAGTGAAGGCTCGATCCTCCGTCTGCTAGGAGTGAAGGCTCGATCCTCCGTCTGCTAGAGTGAAGGCTCGATCCTCCGTCTGCTAGGAGTGAAGGCTCGATCCTCCGTCTGCTAGGAGTGAAGGCTCGATCCTCCGTCTGCTAGGAGTGAAGGCTCGATCCTCCGTCTGCTAGGAGTGAAGGCTCGATCCTCCGTCTGCTAGGAGTGAAGGCTCGATCCTCCGTTTGCTAAGCATGAGATGAACTCTGCCCACGGAAAGTTACAATTAATAAAAAAGTGAATGTCCTAAAGTCAGAATTAAAAAAAAAAAATGTATTACAATGGGTGCCTCCAGCCAAAAAGAAAATACCTTTACCATCATTTTGTAAGTCTTGAAGGGGGACTATAGATTTCACATGACCCTTGACTAACATCCTCACCCCATCCTTCAGACAGGAATGTACTTCCACCAAAACTTTAAAATCCTATATCCCCATCAGGTACTGTTTTTCCCCCAAGACTTTAAATCCTCTATCCTTCAGAGACAGGATGTACCCCATGGGCTGAACATCCCCCTATCCCCCAGAGTGCAGGCTGATTCCCACCCCAGGGCTGCATCCTACCATCCTTTAGAGTGTAGGACTTTCTTCCCCCTCCAGGACTGTAACATCCCACTCACCCTCAATGCGGTCTGTACTTTCCCCCCTCGACTTAACATCCCCCCTCATCCCTCAGAGTGCAGGGACTGTCTTCCCACCTCCAGGGCTGCATCCCCCACCTCCTTCAGAGGGAGGCCGCTTCCC
>WNWK01008635.1:0-75711 GCA_009830355.1 Cherax destructor
CCTAGCCGTTTATTCGTAATCTGTTTCATTTTTATAGGACAATGTTTGTTGTATAGTCAATGTAATTTATTAAGAAAGTCTCTAACTTTCTAACTCTGCTTGAAGTTGTTTATTGATGCCTGGTCATGAAGTCTAAATGAAACTTTGGTGTATTCTAGGGTGGTTTACTAATGTTTGTTAAGAGGAAGGTGGGGTAGTGGTCTTTAGTGCTGTCTGTTATTATCCCCGATTTAAGAGGGGCTAGGATGTTCGTCCATATATGGTCGATTATGGTTGCACTCGTATCAGTAAGCCTAGTTGGTTTGGTTATTGTTGGTATGAGAAGTATGTTGTTCATATTGTTGATGAAATCGGTTACTGGCTGGTCATCTGGTTGGCCAAGGTTGATGTTGAAGTCTCCAGCTAAGATAAGGTGGTGCTTGTTCATTTGATTGTTATTAGGGTTTTTAGTTGATCACTAAAATTTGGGATATTTGTATGAGGCATCCGGTAAATGGCCCCGATTGTTATGGGAGTCTTTAGGTTTTGTGCAGTAAAATTAGCAAAAATATATTCTCCATATTCATCACTATAGCAAGTGGTGTCACAACAGGATATTTCATTAGAGTAATAGATTGCAATACCACCCCCAACTTGATGTGGTCTGCAGTTGTGGATTGCTGGGTATCCTGGTAGCGAGTAGATATCTACTGTATCCTGCTTAAGCCAGGTGATAATAAGGGTACTGATATAAGTTTTAATCATAGTGATTGCAATATGAGAAATTCTGTTTTAAAGATTAAATTATTTAATTCAATCTAAAAAGTTTAAGTGATTATTAGCACTTAATAAAACGAGCAGAAACCTAATATTCATTTTCTTTAACAAGTGAACCCAGTGTATGGTGAGCCTTATGTGATAATCTTTTTCTTTTGTTACGAGACGCTCTAACACAGTGATCTACAGGCTATGTTCGTAACAAGGAAACACATCCTAATGTTTCCTCCCGTACCGGGGATCGAGCCACGGACACTCAGTGTGTGAGCTGAGTGCGCTGCCAACCGAGCTATGGGACACTAGTGTTTATTATACCCAGACAGGTGTGTACTTGCGCTTAGTGTATAGTGCTGGGTTCCTACTAGTGAGTACAGTTCTTGTTTTGGCTCAACAGGCGTTTAGTTGCATAGATATGCTCGTACTAGTACCTAGTTGGGCCTGTACTAGTCTTTAACGTGACTGGTTGCGCTGTATAACCCCTGTGGTTTAGCGCTTCTATTTGATTATAATAATAATAACGTGACTGGTTGGGTTCGTACTAGTGCCCAGCATACCAGATTGGGTTCGTACTAGTGCCCAGCATACCAGATTGGGTTCGTACTAGTGCCAAGCATACCAGATTGGGTTCGTACTAGTGCCCAGCATACCAGATTGGGTTCGTACTAGTGCCCAGCATACCAGATTGGGTTCGTACTAGTGCCCAGCATACCAGGTTGGGTTCGTACTAGTGCCCAGCATACTCGGTTGGGTTCGTACTAGTGCCCAGCATACCAGGTTGGGTTCATACTAGTGCCCAGCATACCCGGTTGGGTTCGTACTAGTGCCCAGCATACCCGGTTGGGTTCGTACTAGTGCCCAGCATACCCGGTTGGGTTCGTACTAGTGCTTAACACACCTGGTCAGGTTCATACTAATGTGCGTATATTGTATTGATGTTTGACACACCTGGTCAGTGACGTTGAGGGCGAGGCAGTGGGTGTGGTGATCGTTAGATAAACACACTCGTAGGTGCTCCTCCTCTGGCGGCGACTCACACAGGAACTTGCAGTTCTGTATAACAATCACAAGAAATTTTCATCAGCAAATCTAATTTGGATTCAGATTTTGCCACCGAAGTGGCTAGTTTATTGTGCATTTCATATCCATCCTGTGGAGGGTAGCGCAAGAGCATATGGATACACAAAAGGCCTAGGAATCAGGGCCCAAAAGGGTTTACAGGAGTACTTAAATGGACACATATGCAATGTTTGGAAAAAAAAGTAGTCGATAAGTGGGACAGTGCTTAGTAGAGTCATTGAAGCTAAAACCTTAGATAGCTACAAATAGTTTATATATATATATATATATGAGTGAGAGGTTTCTTCTCATGTTTGGTTTATTAAAAGATATTTGTAACGTGAAGAATTTTTTTTTTTGAGTCCCAGAGGAAATGATCAAGCAGATCAAGTCTGGTTTTAGATAGTTACTCATTCTTTATCGGAAACTAACTACCCTTCAAATGACTGGCAGAAGACAATAGCATAATTAAACTAAATAAATCCAAATTATATTTATCTGGCAGACAACTCACTCCTATGCTTCCCATCATTTCCAAAACTGGGGCAGATAAAAGGGTTCCTAATCTCAGCTATGATTTTCTAATCTGGTTAACTATGTCCTCTATCTCAGGTCCAGGAAAATTCATGCCGTCTCTTCTTCCTGTCACTGTCACTAAAAACCCTTTTCCATAACCTAATCTGGGAATCACCTACTATTATGTAATAGGGCATAAATGCCACTAACATTACAGTTTCCTGTGGCAACGTTTCGCTCTCCAGGAGCTTTGTCAAGGTGGTTTGACGAAGCTCCTGGAGAGCGAAACGTTGCCACAATAAAATGTGACATTAGTTGCACTTGTGTCCTTTTACCTAACATATTATCGGTAATTCTACCATTATTACTACCATGCAGTAACAGCCTGGTTGATCAGACCCTGGTCCACCACGAGGCCTGGTCTCAGAATGGGCCTCGGGGGCGTTGACCCCCGAAACCCTCTCCAGGTATACTCCAGGTATACCATAACATTCTTTCTTCGCTAGTGGTTTTCCTTGCCTCCTCGACGACATAGCCTCATTCACTTGGCAACACAGCAAAGGAATTGTATATATGGTTATAAAAACAACCATAATTTTTAAAGGGGTGGAGGGGTAAGCCAGTGGAAGGCCTCGGTCAGATGACCAAAAGCTCCAGCTGTGGGTCATCATATGACTTAGACCCGCGTCAGGAAATACTTGTTCTGTTTCCTGACAAATATTACCCAACCTAACCAAAGGAATGGGTTAGGTAAGATTTATTGTCATAACAGCTACTTCTTCCATCTTCTACATCTTCAGCTTTTACCTTTTCCTACCCACCAATTTTCATTCGTTGGGCTGGTATTACTGGTATTTCTAAATAGTTGCATCTCCATAGTTTTCTGCAGCTCCACGTTGAGTCACTATCTGGAAAAGACCCGGGCCGGGACAAGACCAGCGAACCTACTACAATACAATCTACCTTCACTACTAGCATTAAAATATCACTAACACTGAGAATCCACCAAGAATATCACTGCAGAACTGACCTTCAGGGTGAGTTCGAGTTGGGTGTGACTGCGGTTGTGATGGCAGAGATCGCAGGCGGCCCAGGTAAGTGTGTGGTTGTCAGGACGGCAGGTGAAGGAGAGAGAGGAAATCGGGCGTTGTGGCACGTACAGGAGAGACACGTGAAACACCACCGTCAGCACCATGTTCACCATCATTACAGACTTATACCTGCCGAAGGTGTCAGCCACCAGACCTGTGGAGAAGATAATCTAGAGAGGACCTGTAGAGAGGACAATCTAGTAAGGAACTTCCTACCACCCCAAAAACATTTATCTCCCTGTTTGTCCGGTTACCTAATGATTGTCATTTACTTCATGAGAACCAGTCAACTACCTTCAAAAATAACGCACTATGGAGACGAAACTTTAGATAGGGGTTATGTTTCCTCCTGGACCGATATCAAGTCAAAATCGAGCGTAAAAATGGAGAAAACAGGAGAGGACGATAAAGAGGGAGAGGGCATAATGTTAAATAAAAGGACAGATGCAACTACGGCGACATTTTATTGTTTTCTTAACACTTTATAGGTAATTCTATCATTATTACTAGAGGGAAGAATGTTAGAAGAACGGTTGGGGAATGAAGTTAGTTATCTAGTTTGATATCTTTATTATGGACCCCATACCCATCTGTGAAAATGCCAGACAGTTGATTGAGGCGAGCAGAAAGAGGTGAAGATTCTAGGTAGCCCCAGCATCACACCTTCATTATGGGGCTTACGAAGGAATATCACAGTAGGAAGTATCTTCTTCAGTGTGAATTGCAGATAAATGGTTCAGAGAACTGACAAGTTGATAAATTAGTCACACTTGCAACACTTGGTTAGCTTTAATGAGGAAACGTTTCGCCCCACAGTGACTTCATCAGTCCATACAAACAAGAATGGTGAAGATCAGAAGGAGATTGAGGTAATTATTTCCTCAGCTAGGAGTCGATGCAATCACTCTCCCCCAATTCTCTGAAAATTTAATATCTTAGTTATGTCCTCCTTGCCTATTTCTCTGATATTTTCAGTCTCCTGTTTTTCTTCCTTTTTCTTCCCCTCTCACCTTCTTCCCTCTCCACTTCTCCCTCTCTTCCTCCTATTGCCTTTCCCTCTGGGTCCCATTGTCTTCCTTATTTTTTCCTGTATCTCTTGGTGGCATGGTCGCCCCTCTCCTATCCCCCTCTCCACCTTCCACCCCCCCCTCCCTTACTGCTATCCCTGCTCCCAACATCTCTCCCCCTTCATTCTTCGGCCCTGCTTGGTGGACTGATAGGGCCTTGACGTAAGTCATGTCTCCTTCCTTTCTCTCAGTGTATATACGCTGAGTTTAATCGTAAGTTAAGGGATTAAAGTATACAGTCTTTGACTGATGTTGTCATGGTGATATGCGGCCTTAATGACCAATGTGTAGTCGATAGGATTTAATACAATAAGCAAACTAATCAAGGCTGCAAACACCGGGTCACCGGCTTCAAAGAACAAAAAGGTACAATACAGTGAATGGAACAATACACAAATAACCCGCACATGGAAGACTGAAGGTTATGACGACTTTTCGGTCTGACTTGGAACATTTACAGGTTACATTGTCGTTATAAGCGTCTCTCTCACCTATGTACGGGTTATTTGTGGAAGGCTGCAAAGTATACCTGAGGTGGGAGGGCCCAGGAGAGAGGCAATGGGCAAGAAGGAATATACAATGGCGATCTCCTTCACGGTGATGCCCAGGACCTGCATATGTAGAGTAAGGTACGGCAGGTAGCTGGTCTGACCTGTCGAAGGAACAGGTATTACCTTGAGGAATATAAGGACATTAAAGGAAATTAGTCACCCCTTGAATTTATTGGTTTATCCTGGGTTAAATCCATACAAGACGTCCTGAATATATACCTACATTCGTGCACTAAGAACCATTATGCAAAATTATACCAGAGTTCTTAAAAATATTTGTAGATTTCCTGATTTTTTTTCAATGAACCGGCCGTAGCCCACCGAGGCAGGGTGACCCGAAAAAGAAACAATTTTATCATCATTCACACTATCACTGTCTTTACAGAGGCACTCAGATACGACGGTTTAGATTTCACTCTAAACAGCAAATATCCTAAACCCCTCCTTCAGAGTGCAGGCATTGTACTTCCCACCTCCAGGACTCAAGTCAGGGCGACCCGTAGCTCGATTCCTAAAGCACTCAGCTCACACACTGAGGTCAGGGGTCGATCCCTGGTATTAATATGATACAGACTCAAGATGATCCAAAGGATTGAAGTCACCCTTCAATCCTCTGCTATTACTTCTTAATACCTAACAATAATATGGGTAATCATGCCATGCAGTAACAGCCTGGTTGATCAGACCCTGATCCATCGCGAGGCCTGGTCACAGACAGGGCCGCGGGGGTGTTAACCCCCGAAACCCTCTCCAAGTATACTCCAGGTATATTTAGTGTAGTGTTTAGGCTTCCTTCATTTCCTTGAATCAAGCGCCCCAGTGGGAATAAATTTCATTAAGTAACTATGTGATGTAGACTCAAGGTTAAGACCCATATTAATGTCAGCGAGTGTCCGTGATTTGATCAATATTTTGGCAGCCCGGGCAAGTGCACTGTCATGTTGACTCATGACCACTCTTCTTTCAAGAAAGTTTACGTGTTGCCGGTGAAGAACTCTTGATCCAAGGAATTAGAGCTGCCCTCATTTTTCTTAGAAAATCCCTGATTACCTGCCATTCCTCAGGCGCTGGATGACCCATACCAGGATTAAAGAGAGCCTATATAATCTAAGGAAGAAAATATTTCCTATGACTTCCTCTTTCCTGTAAAAATACTGCTGGTGCTATTAGTAGTAATAGTAATATTAATAACATCAGTAATAATAATATAAGAGTAATTAAGCTATATTTAGTGTACACACTGCTTTCATCATCTTTATTTTCAATGTCTCAATAATTTTCTTAGCAGGAATGAATTAGTCTCATTGTCAATTTTGGTTTGATAGGCTGATAGGTAATTAGATTTGATCGGAGGGGAAGTAACTACGACTTGTGAGTTCATTACCTTTGTAACTTGTGAGTTCATTACCTTTGTAACTTGTGAGTTCATTACCTTTGTAACTGTGAGTTCATTACCTTTGTAACTTGTGAGTTCATTACCTTTGTAACTTGTGAGTTCATTACCTTTGTAACTTGTGAGTTCATTACCTTTGTAACTTGTGAGTTCATTACCTTTGTAACTTGTGAGTTCATTACCTTTGTAACTTGTGAGTTCATTACCTTTGTAACTTGCTCAGCAATCAAAACTTTGGGGTCCAGTCCCTGGACCCATTATGTACCTCTGTAATCTTTTGACTACCGCCCACACCATGGGTATGGGCTGCATAATAAAGTTATCAAACTAAAAAAAACTAACTAACTAGATTAAGAGTTGTTCAGCAGCATCAAGGCACCTTTGGAAATCTGTACCATCACAAGAGATGACTAATTAGACACCTGTGTAACACTTGGGTATCTTTATTGTGGAAACGTATCGAAAGCCAGTGGCTTCCTCAGTCCAATACAGTGAAAAATGGGTGAAGATCAGAGGGAGTTTGAGGTAATCAGTCCCTCATCCTGGAGTCGATGTGATCAGTCCATTAACACTGATGGACTGATATCTACTCCAGGCTGAGGGACTGATTACCTCAAACTCCTACTCATCTTAAACCATTCTTCTCTTTACTGGACTGAGGAAGCCACTGGCTGGCACAACGTTTCCACAATAAAAGTATCTAAGTGTTGCACAGGTGTCTAATTCATCAACTTGTCGTTTTTCTAACTCACTTATCTAGCATCACAAGAGTAAACTCACTTATCTAGCAACACAAGAGTAAACTCACTTATCTAGCATCACAAGAGTAAACTCACTTATCTAGCATCTACCTGGAGTCTACCTGGAGAGAATTCCAGGGGTCAAAGCCCCCGCGGCCCGGTCCGTGACCAGGCCTACTGTTGGACCAGAGCCTGATCAACCAGGCTGTTACTGCTGGCCGCACGAAGTCCAACGTACGAACCACAGCCTGGCTGGTCAGGTACCGACTTGAGGTGCCTGTCCAGTGCCTGCTTGAAGACAGCCAGGGGTTTGTTGGCAATCCCCCTGATGTATGCTGGGAGGCAGTTGAACAATCTTGGGCCCCTGACACTTATTGTGTTGTCTCTCAACGTGCTAGTGGCACCCCTGCTCTTCATTGGGGGGATGTTACATCGCCTGCCGAGTCTTTTGCTTTCGTAGGGAGTGATTTTTGTGTGCAAGTTTGGTACTAATCCCTCGAGAATTCTCCATGTGTATATAATAATGTATCTCTCCCGCCTGCGTTCTAGAGAGTACAGGTTTAGGAACTTCAAGCGTTCCCAGTAGTTGAGGTGGTTTATCGCAGTTATGCGTGCGGTGAAGGTTCTCTGCACATTTTCAAGGTCAGCAATTTCACCCGCCTTGATAGGTGCAGTTAGTGTGCAGCAATATTCCAGCCTAGATAGAACAAGCGATCTGTAAAGTGTCAACATGGGCTTGGCATCCCTGGTTTTGAAGGTTCTCATTATCCATCCTGTCAATTTTCGAGCAGATGCAATTGCTACTTTGTTATGGTCCTTGAAGGTGAGATCCTCTGACATGATCACTCCAGGTCTTTGACATTAGTTTTCGCTCTATTGTGTGGTTGGAATTAGTTTTGTACTCCGATGAGATTTTAATTTCTTCACGTTTTCCGTATCTGAGTAATTGAAATTTCTCATCATTGAACTTCATATTGTTTTCTGCAGCCCATTTAAAGATTTGGTTTATGTCTGCTTGGAGTCTAGCCGTGTCTTCAACGGTGGACACTGTCATACAGATTCGGGTGTCATTTGCAAAGGAAGACACAGCACTGTGGCTTATATCCCTGTCAATATCTGATATGAGGATGATGAATAGGATGGGAGCGAGTACTGTGCCTTGTGGAACAGAGCTTTTCACAGTAGCTGCCTCAGACTTTACTCTGTTGACTACTACTCTTTGTGTTCTACATGTTAGGAAATTATAGATCCATCTACCAACTTTTCCTGTTATTCCTTTATCACGCATTTTGTGTGCTATTACACCATGGTCACACTTGTCAAAGGCTTTTGCAAAATCTGTGTATATAACATCTGCATTCTGTTTATCTTCTAGAGCATCCAGGACCTTGTCGTAGTGGTCCAGTAGTTGGGACAGACAGGAGCGGCCTGCTCTAAACCCATGCTGTCCTGGGTTGTGCAATTGATGGGTATCAAGATGGGTGGCGATCTTGCTTCTTAGAACCCTTTCAAAGATTTTTATGATATGGGACGTTAGCGCAATTGGTCTGTAGTTCTTTGCTATTGCTTTACTGCCCCCTTTGTGGAGCGGGGCTATGTCTGTTGTTTTTAGTAGCTGCGGGACGATCCCAGTGTCCATGCTTCCTCTCCATAGGATGTTAAAAGCACGTGATAGGGGCTTCTTGCAGTTCTTGATGAACACCGAGTTCCATGAGTCTGGGCCTGGAGCAGAGTGCATGGGCATGTCATTTATTGCCTTTTCGAAGTCATTTGGCGTCGTGGTGATGTCAGAAAGGCATGCGTCTGTCAAATTCTGTGGCACTCTCATAAAAAAATCATTTAGGTTTTCGATTTTCAGTCTGGTTAGTGGCTCGCTAAAAACTGAGTCATACTGGGACTTAAGTAACTCACTCATTTCCTTGCTGTCATCTGTGTAGGACCCATCCCGTTTAAGTAGGGGCCCAATACTGGTTGTTGTTCTCGACTTTGATTTTGCATAGGAAAAGAAATACTTTGGGTTTCTTTCAATTTCATTTAGGGCTTTTAGTTCTTCCTGTGTCTCTTGATTCCTGTAAGATTCCTTTAGTTTTAATTCAATGTTTGCTATTTCTCTGACTAGTGTCTCCCTACGTATTTCAGAGATATTGGCCTCCTGTAGCCGCTCCGTTATTCTTTGCCTTCGCCTGTATAGGGAGCGCCTCTCTCTTTATAGTTTGCATCTTCTCCTCCTTTTCCTTAAGGGAATTTGCCTTGAGCAAACCTCGAGAACCACAGAGTTAATTTGTTCTAGACATAGGTTGGGATCCGTGATGCTTAGGCAATCTTTCCAGTTTACCTCATTTAGGACTTGGTTTACTTGGTCCCACCTTATGTTTTTGTTATTGAAGTTGAATTTGGAGAAAGCTCCCTCGCGGCTGATCACATTTTGTTGATCTGGGACTCCCCGCATGCATGTCTGGACCTCTATTATGTTGTGATCTGAGTATATTGTTTTTGATATGATGACATTTCGTATCAGATCATCATTGTTGGTGAAGATGAGGTTCAGCGTATTCTCTAATCTTGTGGGCTCTACTATTTGCTGGTTTAAGGTGAACTTGGTGCAGAGATTTAAAAGTTCATGCATGTGTGAATTTTCATCTGAGCTGCCTCCTGGTGTTATCTCTGCTACCACATTGTTTGCAATGGTCCTCCATTTTAGGTGCCTGAGGTAAACTCACTTATCTAGCATCACAAGAGTAAACTCACTTATCTAGCATCACAAGAGTAAACTCACTTATCTAGCATCACAAGAGTAAACTCACTTATCTAGCATCACAAGAGTAAACTCACTTATCTAGCATCACAAGAGTAAAGTCACTTATCTAGCATCACAAGAGTAAAGTCACTTATCTAGCATCACAAGAGTAAACTCACCGGCGTAGAAGAGGAAGAGGATGACCTTGATGGGCAACAATTCCTGTTTAAGAGTCATGTATTTTCTGCACCTCGTCCACCACCTCAGAACGAGGCCACCTTCAGCACCACCTCCTTCAGCACCACCTCCTTCAGCGCCACCTCCCTCTGTGACGCTTCCTGGTCGGCCATCCTTCACATCTGTATCAAATAAGTAGTGTACGAGCAGGAAACTATTTTTTTAACTCAGTGCTGAACATCCTCTGCAAAAGATAGTTAATAAGCTTAGATTTAGATTTAGAAAGGATATTAGGCTTTAGGCCGCGGCCTGAGTGCCTGGGAACTCAGCACTCAGGCCGCAGGGGGAATAAATCCCATTGGGTGGCTAAGTCATGTACCGCCGCGGCCTGAGTGCCGGGGAACTCAGCACTCAGGCCGCAGGGGGAATAAATCCCATTGGGTGGCTAAGTCATGTACCGCCGCGGCCTGAGTGCCGGGGAACTCAGCACTCAGGCCGCAGGGGGAGTAAATCCCATTGGGTGGCTAAGTCATGTACCTTCAATGTCAGCCAGTGTTCGTGTTTTGATAAAAATATTGGCAGCTCGAACAAGTGAACGGTCATATAGACTCATGGCCACCCTTCCTTTAAGGAAGTTTACGTGTTGCAGGTAAAGAACTCGTGATCCAAGGAATTAGAGCTGCCCTCATTTTCCTCAGAACATCCGATTACTGACCATTCCTCAGGCGCTGTAAGACCCATACCAGGAGTAACGAGAGCCTATGTAATCTATGGAAGAAAATATTTCCCGTGACTTGCTATTTCCCGTGAAAGTATTATCTGCTGCTGCTGGTAATAATAATAATAATAATAATAATAATAATAATAATAATAATAATAATAATAATAATAATAATAATATTAATAACTAGCTGTTAATTATAATTTGACTGCTATGTTATTTACCCATCAAAGTGTAGGTAATCCTCAATTTTACGACTGTTACAATACCTACAAAATATTGTATGATCAAATCCTGGTTTGAAATTATTTGATCTCATCCCTATCCCTGGGTTACCATATAATTACTAGGTATTATGTATATTGTTTATGTTTTATTTATATGAATACATTACAAAAAATCTTAAATCACTAGGAAAGTAATGACATATGTATACTTATGTATATGTATACATGTCCTGTTTCCTGACAAACCTTACCTAACTTATTACAGGTCTATATATACACCTGAGGTATATATCTTAGTGTAAATATACCGAGAGTTTAATCCCTATTTAAGGGATTAAAGTATTCTGACTTGTGGTGAATAGATTACATGCAATCTTAATAACCCATTGAGTAGCTGATAGATTTGAAGCTTAATTACCCAACCATCTTAGTGCAGTCATGGACAACCTGTGCTGTATTCAAATTCAAATTCAAATTTCTTTGTATAGTTTACAATGTGTGACTGACATGTTATAAGGAGTCTATTTCCATTCATAGTTTACAATGTGTAATTACAATATTGATTTGCTAAGTACAAAGAAAGCCACTATCATGCCGAGGCATTTCAGGCAACACCCGTAGGAAGAGGAGACTGAGGCACCACATCCTCAGAGTAGATCGTAATCGTGCACAGATGTCATGACTTCACTGTACTTCTCGATATCAACTTTGTAGAAGCCTCCATTAAGTGTACTTCTCGATATCAACTCTGTAGAAGCCTCCATCAAGTGTACCTCGATATCAACTCTGTAGAAGCCTCCATCAAGTGTACCTCGATATCAACTCTGTAGAAGCCTCCATTAAGTGTACTTCTCGATATCAACTTTGTAGAAGCCTCCATCAAGTGTACCTCGATATCAACTCTGTAGAAGCCTCCATTAAGTGTACTTCTCGATATCAACTTTGTAGAAGCCTCCATCAAGTGTACTTCACGATATCAACTCTGTAGAAGCCTCCATTAAGTGTACTTCACGATATCAACTCTGTAGAAGCCTCCATCAAGTGTACTTATCGATATCAACTCTGTAGAAGCCTCCATCACGTGTACTTCTCGATATCAACTCTGTAGAAGCCTCCATTAAGTGTACTTCACGATATCAACTCTGTAGAAGCCTCCATCAAGTGTACTTCACGATATCAACTCTGTAGAAGCCTCCATCAAGTGTACTTCACGATATCAACTCTGTAGAAGCCTCCATCAAGTGTACTTCTCGATATCAACTCTGTAGAAGCCTCCATCAAGTGTACTTCACGATATCAACTCTGTAGAAGCCTCCATCAAGTGTACTTCACGATATCAACTCTGTAGAAGCCTCCATCAAGTGTACTTCTCGATATCAACTCTGTAGAAGCCTCCATCAAGTGTACTTCACGATATCAACTCTGTAGAAACCTCCATCAAGTGTACTTCTCGATATCAACTCTGTAGAAGCCTCCATCAAGTGTAATTCACGATATCAACTCTGTAGAAGCCTCCATCAAGTGTAATTCACGATATCAACTCTGTAGAAGCCTCCATCAAGTGCACTTCACGATATCAACTCTGTAGAAGCCTCCATCAAGTGTACTTCTCGATATCAACTCTGTAGAAGCCTTCATCAAGTGTAATTCACGATATCAACTCTGTAGAAGCCTCCATCAAGTGTACTTCTCGATATCAACTCTGTAGAAGCCTCCATCAAGTGTAATTCACGATATCAACTCTGTAGAAGCCTCCATCAAGTGTACTTCACGATATCAACTCTGTAGAAGCCTCCATCAAGTGTACTTCACGATATCAACTCTGTAGAAGCCTCCATCAAGTGTACTTCACGATATCAACTCTGTAGAAGCCTCCATCAAGTGTACTTCACGATATCAACTCTGTAGAAGCCTCCATCAAGTGTACTTCTCGATATCAACTCTGTAGAAGCCTCCATCAAGTGTAATTCACGATATCAACTCTGTAGAAGCCTCCATCAAGTGTACTTCACGATATCAACTCTGTAGAAGCCTCCATCAAGTGTACTTCACGATATCAACTCTGTAGAAGCCTCCATCAAGTTCACTATGATTTGCCTGAATGACCAAAAACTGGATTTCAAAGTCTACAGACAATTCACGAGTACAGATGACCTACTACACTACCTGTCACACGCATGTACTAAGAGAAGCATACCTGGAGTACATCTGGAGGGTGTTGCCGGGGTCAACGCCCCCGCAACACCCTCGATTTTTATTAAGGAGAGCTTATAAAACCTGGAACCCTACCTTCCTTGAGGAAGAATGCAATTATATGCATAGATCCTTTTTCTAGCTACAGTACCCAGCACATTTCATCAGCGATTGTTTTAAAAAGGTCGTTAAGATTTTACACAACACTAAAAAATCACTCCTGATACCTACATTGTTGCCCCAGATAAACAGGCTTCTGAGAATATCCACAACCTTATTACTAAAAGCATAACCCATATAGCCAGCATGACTTTCAACACCATAAAACCCTACTAACAAAGAGCACTCATAGTGACTCCACCCCTGGTATTTACACCATCCCACGTGGGCGAAATATCTGACAGCCTCAAACAACGCAACAGTGAACATAAGTACACTTACCAGAGGGACGATTTAAGGGGCACGTAAGTTCCCCCATCTTCTAATAACATGTTTATTTTTCCACTATAATCTACCTTGTCCATAATTACTATCGCATTTGCTGTCTGTTTCGTAAGGGAAAGTCTAGGCTCCTTCCTTAATTCATGGTATAACTTACAAAATCTTTGAGGACAATTGTGTTGCAGAGGTCTGGGGAAAGCTCAGACCTCTTAAAAAACACCTGCACCATACACTGCAACGCTTGCAACCATCTCATTAACTTCCAGTATATCAGGCTTGTCATCAGACTCAGACCTATTTTGCACAGTGCCGTGTCTTCCTCTGCAGATGACACCCGAATCTGCATGACAGTGTCCTCCATTGAAGACACTGCAAGACTCCAAGCAGACATAAACCAAATCTTTAAATGGGCTGCAGAAAACAATATGAAGTTCAACGATGAGAAATTTCAATTACTCCGATATGGAAAACGTGAGAAAATTAAAATTTATCGGAGTATAAAACAAATTCCAACCACACAACAGAGCGAAAAACTAACGTCAAAGACCTGGGAGTGACCATGTCAGAGGATCTCACCTTCAAAGACCATAACACTGTAGCAATCGCATCTGCTAGAAAAATGACAGGATGAATAATGAGGACCTTCAAAACCAGGGATGCCAAGCCCATGTTGACACTTTTCAGGTCGCTTGTTCTATCTAGGCTGGAATATTGCTGCACACTAACAGCACCTTTCAAGGCAGGTGAAATTGCTGACCTAGAAAATGTGCAGAGAATCTTCATGGCACGCATAACTGCAATAAAACACCTCACTTACTGGGAACGCTTGAAGTTCCTAAACCTGTACTCCCTAGAATGCAGGCGGAAGAGATACATGATTATATACACTTGGAAAATCCGAGAGGGATTAGTACCAAACTTGCACACGAATATCACTCCCTATAAAAGCAAAAGACTCGGCAGACGATGCAACATAACCCCCAATGAAGAGCAGGGGTGCCACTAGCACTTTAAGAGACAACACAATAAGTGTCAGGGGCCCAAGACTGTTCAACTGCCTCCCTGCATACATAAGGGGGATTACCAATAGACCCCTGGCTGTCTTCAAGCAGACACTGGACAGGCACCTAAAGTCGGTACGTGACCAGCCGGGCTATGGTTCGTACGTTGGACTGCATGCGGCCATCAGTAACAGCATGGTTGATCAGGCCCTGATCCACCATGAGGCCTGGTCACAGACCGGGCCGCGGGGGCGTTAACCCCCGGAACTCTCTCCAGGCAGACGCTTTTGAGCATATGGTGTCATTGCTACGGCCAACACCATCGCTCAAAACACATGTAGTTTCATGATTTCGAAAACACTTGTTGAACACATCCTACCCAAGCCAGTCACCACTTAACTCAACTTCCAACACCTACATTACCTAACCCTGTACGTATACTCTTCATTAAAAAAACAAACCATACCACGGGCGGGGCTAGAACCCGCGGTCAGAGTCATAAAACTCCAGGCCGACGCGAAACCCTCTCCAGGTATGCTCCAGGTATACATTAGTGGTCATGTTGTGATTTAAAACTAGGGAGGCAGGAGCTTCTCAAAACTGGAACAAAGATAACGTTATCGACAACCTATGAACTCTACCACCCTATTTACCTGGAGTATACCTGGAGAGAGTTCCAGGGGTCAACGCCCCTGCGGCCCGGTCTGTGACCAGGCCTCATGTTGGATCAGAGCCTGATCAACCAGGCTGTTACTGCTGGCCTCACGCAGTCCAACGTACGAACCACAGCCTGGCTGGTCAGGTACCGACTTTAGGTGCATGTCCAGTGCCTGCTTGAAGACAGCCAGGGGTTTGTTGGTAATCCCCCTTATGTATGCTGGGAGGCACTTATTGTGTTGTCTCTCAACGTGCTAGTGGCACCCCTGCTTTTCATTGGGGGGGATGTTACATCGCCTGCCGAGTCTTTTGCTTTCGTAGGGAGTGACTCTCGTGTGCAAGTTTGGTAGTAATCCCTCGAGAATTTTCCACGTGTATATAATAATGTATCTCTCCCGCCTGCGTTCTAGGGAGTACATGTTTAGGAACTTCAAGCGTTCCCAGTAATTGAGGTGGTTTATCGCAGTTATGCGTGCGGGGAAGGTTCTCTGCACATTTTCAAAGGTCAGCAATTTCACCTGCCTTGAAAGGTGCAGTTAGTGTGCAGCAATATTCCAGCCTAGATAGAACAAGCGACCTGAAAAGTGTCAACATGGGCTTGGCATCCCTGGTTTTGAAGGTTCTCATTATCCATCCTGTCATTTTTCTAGCAGCTGCGATTGCTACGGCGTTATGGTCCTTGAAGGTGAGATCCTCTGACATGATCACTACCAGGTCTTTGACATTAGTTTTTTGCTCTATTGTGTGGTTGGAATTTGTTTTGTACTCCGATGAGATTTTAATTTCTTCACGTTTTCCATATCTGAGTAATTGAAATTTCTCATCATTGAACTTCATATTGTTTTCTGCAGCCCATTTAAAGAATCGGTTTATGTCTGCTTGGAGTCTTGCAGTGTCTTCAACGGTGGACACTGTCATACAGATTCGGGTGTCATCTGCAAAGGAAGACACGGCACTGTGGCTTATATCCCTATCTATGTCCGATATGAGGATGAGGAACAGGATGGGAGCGAGTACTGTGCCTTGTGGAACACAGCTTTTCACTGTAGCCGCCTCAGACTTTACTCTGTTGACTACTACTCTTTGTGTTCTACTTGTTTGGAAATTATAGATCCATCTACCCACTTTTCCTGTTATTCCTTTATCACGCATTTTGAGTGCTATTACACCATGGTCACACTTGTCAAAGGCTTTTGCAAAGTCTGTGTATATAACATCTGCATTTTGTTTGTCTTCTAGAGCATCCAGAACCTTGTCGTAGTGGTCCAGTAGTTGGGACAGACAAGAGCGGCCTGCTCTAAACCCATGCTGCCCTGGGTTGTGTAATTGATGGGTATCTAGATGAGTGGCGGTCTTGCTTCTTAGAACCCTTTCAAAGATTTTATGATATGGGACGTTAGCGCTATTGGTCTGTAGTTCTTTGCTATTCCTTTACTGCCCCCTTTGTGGAGTGGGACTATGTCTGTTGTTTTTAGTAACTGCGGGACGACCCCAGTGTCCATGCTCCCTCTCCATAGGATGTTAAAAGCACGTGATAGGGGCTTCTTGCAGTTCTTGATGAACACGGAGTTCCATGAGTCTGGTCCTGGAGCGGAGTGCATGGGCATGTCATTTATTGCCTTTTCGAAGTCATTTGGCGTCAGGGTAATGTTAGATAGACATGCATCTGCCAAGTTCTGTGGCACTCTCATAAAAAATTCTTTTAGATCTTCGACTTTCAGTCTGGTTAGCGGCTCGCTAAAAACTGAGTCAAACTGGGACTTTAGTAACTCACTCATTTCCTTGCTGTCATCTGTGTAGGACCCATCCCGTTTAAGTAGGGGCCCAATACTGGATGTTGTTCTCGACTTTGATTTGGCATATGAAAAGAAATACTTTGGGTTTCTTTCAATTTCATTTATGGCTTTTAGTTCTGCCCGCGTTTCTTGATTCCTGTAAGATTCCTTTAGTTTTAATTCGATGTTTGCATTTCTCTGACCAGCGTCTCCCTACGTATTTCAGATATATTGGCCTCTTGTAGTCGCTCCGTTATTCTCTGCCATCGCCTGTATAGGGAGCGCCTCTCTCTTTCTAGTTTACATCTTCTCCTTCTTTTCCTTAAGGGAATTTGAATTGAGCAAACCTCAAGTGCCACAGAGTTAATTTGTTCTAGACATAGGTTAGGATCCGTGATGCTTAGGCAATCTTCCCAGTTTACCTCATTTAGGACTTGGTTTACTTGGTCCCACCTTATGTTTTTGTTATTGAAGTTGAATTTGGAGAAAGCTCCCTCGCGGCTGATCACATTTTGTTGATCTGGGACTCCCCGCATGCATGTCTGGACCTCTATTATGTTGTGATCTGAGTATATTGTTTTTGATATGATGACATTTCGTATCAGATCATCATTGATGGTGAAGATGAGGTCCATCGTATTCTCTAATCTTGTAGGCTCTACTATTTGTTTGTTTAAGGTGAATTTGTTGCAGAGATTTAAAAGTTCATGTGTGTGCGAGTTTTCATCTGAGCTGCCTCCTGGTGTTATCTCTGCTACCACATTGCTTGCAATATTCCTCCATTTTAGGTGCGTTAGGTTGAAATCCCACAGGAGCAAGATGTTGGGGGCAGGAGCTGGAAGATTTTCCAGACAGTGGTCAATTTTCAGAAGCTGTTCCTGGAATTGTTGGGACGTTGCATTTGGAGGCTTGTATACAACCACGATGACCAGGTTTTGATTTTCGATATTTCGGAGACCATTATGCAAGGATTGAAAAACTACCTTCAATAAGGGTAAAATCTGTCTTAATGGCAAGCATCATGCTGCGCTGTGCCTCAATAACCAAGGAGAAAAACCAGGTTAGTGGACATATAGCTCAGGATAAGACTGACAAGACTAGGCATATGTCAGTCGTTGCACGATCCGAGAAAGATATCCCCTTATTGCATAATCCCAGTTCCCTGTAAATTAATGCATGTGAAAGGTATAGTGCAGAGTGTGGCAGGTAAATATTAGCATTAAAGATTTTAATTGAAAAGGAAGAGGCATTCACAAGTTATCATATGGAAACTGTTATCCCAGTTTCTTTAATAAATACTGACAAATTTGGACATACACAGCCCAACACAAATTCAATTTTTCCACTAAGAAAGACCAGTATTTAGGCTCAATTCAGGGAACTGGAGCACAGATCCAATTCTCTAGATCAAGAGCCCATCACCAGCATCAAGGGGTACAGGCGCCAGTAATATTTCATTTATGTGGCCTAATATCCCGTGTGGGTTTAGCACCTGGTTCTGATTGTAGTAAAATATGGCCTAATTTTAAATAACTAGTAGCAGTGAACTAGTGAGTTTTGTGATAAGTGGTAAAGACAGGTGTTGCGTATATTATAGTTAAGTGTTCATGCATCTATATTGTTTATAAATGTGAATTTCTTCCCTTCCCGGTAATCAACCTGAGGTAGTAAGGATATTTACCATCTGTGTTGCCCTAGAGTGGAATATTTTTATATTTAACATATGTACCTAGACAAGACTTTAACCCCTAGACCAGTGATTCACAACCAGGGGTAAATTTACCCCTTGGGGGTAAAAATTACATGGCAAGGGTGAATATTTGTGTGCAAAAACCTGAATAATTTTTTTCTGACCTTGTTTTTCTGTCCCTTTATGATGGCGATAATTTTTTGTATGGAAGTAAGAGGGTAAATGATGGAGGGAAAGTTAAGAATCAGTACCCAAGACGCTAAGCATAACTGCGAGTCACTGATGGATTGGCAAATGTATATGTCTTGAGGAAATAGCTTAGTCATGTGCTGTTAACAGATTAATAACAAGAATACGAAAAGAACTTTAACTGAGAGGAAGTTTTTGGCCCCTCAGCCTTGCTAGGAAGTGTTCAGTCCCTCAGCCTTGCTAAGAAGTATTCAGTCCCTCAGCCTTGCTAGGAAGTGTTCAGTCCCTCAGCCTTGCTAAGAAGTGTTCAGTCCCTCAGCCTTGCTAGGAAGTGTTCAGTCCCTCAGCCTTGCTAAGAAGTGTTCAGTCCCTCAGCCTTGCTAAGAAGTGTTCAGTCCCTCAGCCTTGCCAAGAAGTGTTCAGTCCCTCAGCCTTGCTAGGAAGTGTTCAGTACCTCAGCCTTGCTAAGAAGTGTTCAGTCCCTCAGCCTTGCTAAGAAGTGTTCGGTCCCTCAGCCTTGCTAAGAAGTGTTCAGTCCCTCAGCCTTGCTAAGAAGTGTTCAGTCCCTCAGCCTTGCTAAGAAGTGTTCAGTCCCTCAGCCTTGCTAAGAAGTGTTCAGTCCCTCAGCCTTGCTAAGAAGTGTTCAGTCCCTCAGCCTTGCTAAGAAGTGTTCAGTCCCTCAGCCTTGCTAAGAAGTGTTCAGTCCCTCAGCCTTGCTAAGAAGTGTTCAGTCCCTCAGCCTTGCTAGGAAGTGTTCAGTCCCTCAGCCTTGCTAAGAAGTGTTCAGTCCCTCAGCCTTGCTAGGAAGTGTTCAGTCCCTCAGCCTTGCTAGAAGTGTTCAGTCCCTCAGCCTTGCTAGGAAGTGTTCAGTCCCTCAGCCTTGCTAAGAAGTGTTCAGTCCCCAGCCTTGCTAAGAAGTGTTCAGTCCCTCAGCCTTGCTAGAAGTGTTCAGTCCCTCAGCCTTGCTAGGAAGTGTTCAGTCCCTCAGCCTTGCTAGGAAGTGTTCAGTCCCTCAGCCTTGCTAGGAAGTGTTCAGTCCCTCAGCCTTGCTAAGAAGTGTTCAGTCCCTCAGCCTTGCTAGGAAGTGTTCAGTCCCTCAGCCTTGCTAAGAAGTGTTCAGTCCCTCAGCCTTGCTAGGAAGTGTTCAGTCCCTCAGCCTTGCTAAGAAGTGTTCAGTCCCTCAGCCTTGCTAAGAAGTGTTCAGTCCCTCAGCCTTGCTAGGAAGTGTTCAGTCCCTCAGCCTTGCTAAGAAGTGTTCAGTCCCTCAGCCTTGCTAAGAAGTGTTCAGTCCCTCAGCCTAGCTAAGAAGTGTTCAGTCCCTCAGCCTTGCTAGGAAGTGTTCAGTCCCTCAGCCTTGCTAGGAAGTGTTCAGTCCCTCAGCCTTGCTAGGAAGTGTTCAGTCCCTCAGCCTTGCTAAGAAGTGTTCAGTCCCTCAGCCTTGCTAAGAAGTGTTCAGTCTCTCAGCCTTGCTAAGAAGTGTTCAGTCCCTCAGCCTTGCTAAGAAGTGTTCAGTCCCTCAGCCTTGCTAAGAAGTGTTCAGTCCCTCAGCCTTGCTAAGAAGTGTTCAGTCCCTCAGCCTTGCTAGGAAGTGTTCAGTCCCTCAGCCTTGCTAGGAAGTGTTCAGTCCCTCAGCCTTGCTAGGAAGTGTTCAGTCCCTCAGCCTTGCTAAGAAATGTTCAGTCCCTCAGCCTTGCTAAGAAGTGTTCAGTCCCTCAGCCTTGCTAAGAAGTGTTCAGTCCCTCAGCCTTGCTAAGAAGTGTTCAGTCCCTCAGCCTTGCTAAGAAGTGTTCAGTCCCTCAGCCTTGCTAAGAAGTGTTCAGTCCCTCAGCCTTGCTAAGAAGTGTTCAGTCCCTCAGCCTTGCTAAGAAGTGTTCAGTCCCTCAGCCTTGCTAAGAAGTGTTCAGTCCCTCAGCCTTGCTAAGAAGTGTTCAGTCCCTCAGCCTTGCTAAGAAGTGTTCAGTCCCTCAGCCTTGCTAGGAAGTGTTCAGTCCCTCAGTCTTGCTAGGAAGTGTTAGTCCCTCAGTCTTGCTAGGAAGTGTTCAGTCCCTCAGTCTTGCTAGGAAGTGTTCAGTCCCTTAGTCTTGCTAGGAAGTGTTCAGTCCCTCAGTCTTGCTAGGAAGTGTTCAGTCCCTCAGTCTTGCTAGGAAGTGTTCAGTCCCTCAGTCTTGCTAGGAAGTGTTAGTCCCTCAGTCTTGCTAGGAAGTGTTCAGTCCTCAGTCTTGCTAGGAAGTGTTCAGTCCCTCAGTCTTGCTAGGAAGTGTTCAGTCCCTCAGTCTTGCTAGGAAGTGTTCAGTCCCTCAGTCTTGCTAGGAAGTGTTCAGTCCCTCAGTCTTGCTAGGAAGTGTTCAGTCCCTCAGTCTTGCTAGGAAGTGTTCAGTCCCTCAGTCTTGCTAGGAAGTGTTCAGTCCCTCAGTCTTGCTAGGAAGTGTTCAGTCCCTCAGTCTTGCTAGGAAGTGTTCAGTCCCTCAGTCTTGCTAGGAAGTGTTAGTCCCTCAGCCTTCATTACCTCGACTTACCTCTGCACATCTTCCATCGTTTATTCTCTATATTAGATTAATAGAGCCAGTGACTGGCGAAACGTCTGCCCACTGAAGACTCCCAAAGTTGCACATGCATGATAAACAACGGCGACAATTAAAGAAAGTGAAAACATTGGACATGGAGGAGCCTTAGTACAGGATAGCCAGACTTTTTTTTTTTTTGACCCAGGATCGCAAAAATAAGTTTATACTAGATAACTGGTGGCCAGGCTGAATTTTAGAGCCACTAAAAATGTCAGGATATCACCGGATTAATGTTTATCTGACAGACTGACATCATAATTTATGCATATTAACCCATAAGGTGTAGAGCAGCGTGTATAGCCTAGCTGACGCCTCAGCCACAACATACACTACGAGAATCACAGCTGTAGTGATAGATTCTTTACCGAGAAAAGACCACTTAAAAGTGACCAAAGATCCAGGACCGAAATAAAGATGTCCTAAGTGTATGCACTTATGTCCTTTCATCCATATTACCACTTATATCATTGTTACACAAACACGGATAAAGGAACGATTGAGATAGTTGTAACCCTCTTCATTCAAGGAATTGTTTTACAGTGACACCCTTATGGATTTACAGCTTTCCAAGCAATACAAGAATAATATTAATTGACAAAACACGTGGTAACTCTCACGTTTATATTTTAAATTGTGAAATTATTTAATTAGCATTTACCTGTCATTGTCGAGTATTTGTTGGTGTGACGAGGAAGGATTTTTTAAAATTCTGGTTCTGCTGTGTGGAACTCTTTATCCAGAACTAGAGGTCTTGTAGCTAGGAACTGTTGCAGTGGTGCGTTCAGTGGTTCTTGTAGCTAGGAACTGTTGCAGTGGTGCGTTCAGTGGTTCTTGTAGCTAGGTACTGTTGCAGTGGTGCGTTCAGTGGTTCTTGTAGCTAGGTACTGTTGCAGTGGTGCGTTCAGTGGTTCTTGTAGCTAGGTACTGTTGCAGTGGTGCGTTCAGTGGTTCTTGTAGCTAGGTACTGTTGCAGTGGTGCGTTCAGTGGTTCTTGTAGCTAGGTACTGTTGCAGTGGTGCGTTCAGTGGTTCTTGTAGCTAGGTACTGTTGCAGTGGTGCGTTCAGTGGTTCTTGTAGCTAGGAACTGTAGCAGTGGTGCGTTCAGTGGTTCTTGTAGCTAGGTACTGTTGCAGTGGTGCGTTCAGTGGTTCTTGTAGCTAGGAACTGTTGCAGTGGTGCGTTCTGTGGTTCTTGTAGCTAGGAACTGTTGCAGTGGTGCGTTCTGTGGTTCTTGTAGCTAGGAACTGTTGTAGTGGTGCGTTAAGTGGTTCTTGTAGCTAGGAACTGTTACAGTGGTGCGTTCAGTGGTTCTTGAAGCTGGGAACTGTTGTAGTAATGCGTTCAGTGGTTCTTGTAGCTAGGAACTGTAGCAGTGGTGCGTTCAGTGGTTCTTGTAGCTAGGAACTGTAGCAGTGGTGCGTTCAGTGGTTCTTGTAGCTAGGTACTGTTGCAGTGGTGCGTTCAGTGGTTCTTGTAGCTAGGAACTGTTGCAGTGGTGCGTTCAGTGGTTCTTGTAGCTAGGAACTGTAGCAGTGGTGCGTTCAGTGGTTCTTGTAGCTAGGAACTGTAGCAGTGGTGCGTTCAGTGGTTCTTGTAGCTAGGAACTGTTGCAGTGGTGCGTTCTGTGGTTCTTGTAGCTAGGAACTGTTGTAGTGGTGCGTTCAGTGGTTCTTGTAGCTAGGAACTGTTGTAGTGGTGCGTTCAGTGGTTCTTGTAGCTAGGAACTGTTGTAGTGGTGCGTTCAGTGGTTCTTGTAGCTAGGAACTGTTACAGTGGTGCGTTCAGTGGTTCTTGAAGCTGGGAACTGTTGTAGTGATGCGTTCAGTGGTTCTTGTAGCTAGGAACTGTTGTAGTGGTGCGTTCAGTGGTTCTTGTAGCTAGGAACTGTTGTAGTGGTGCGTTCAGTGGTTCTTGTAGCTAGGAACTGTTAGTGGTGCGTTCAGTGGTTCTTGTAAGCTGGAACTGTGTAGTGATGCGTTCAGTGGTTCTTGTAGCTAGGAACTGTTGTAGTGGTGCGTTCAGTGGTTCTTGTAGCTAGGAACTGTTGCAGTGGTGCATTCTGTGGTTCTTGTAGCTAGGAACTGTTGTAGTGGTGCGTTCAGTTGTTCTTGTAGCTAGGAACTGTTGCAGTGGTGCGTTCTGTGGTTCTTGAAGCTGGGAACTGTTGTAGTGGTGCGTTCAGTGGTTCTTGTAGCTAGGAACTGTTGTAGTGGTGCGTTCAGTGGTTCTTGTAGCCAGGAACTTTGACAGTGGTGGTGTAGCCAGGAACTTTGACAGTGGTGGTGTAGCCAGGAACTGTGACAGTGGTGGTGTAGCCAGGAACTGTGACAGTGGTGGTGTAGCCAGGAACTGTGACAGTGGTGGTGTAGCCAGGAACTGTGACAGTGGTGGTGAGCCAGGAACTGTGACAGTGGTGGTGTAGCCAGGAACTGTGACAGTGGTGGTGTAGCCAGGAACTGTGACAGTGGTGGTGTAGCCAGGAACTGTGACAGTGGTGGTGTAGCCAGGAACTGTGACAGTGGTGGTGTAGCCAGGAACTGTGACAGTGGTGGTGTAGCCAGGAACTGTGACAGTGGTGGTGTAGCCAGGAACTGTGACAGTGGTGGTGTAGCCAGGAACTGTGACAGTGGTGGTGTAGCCAGGAACTGTGACAGTGGTGGTGTAGCCAGGAACTGTGACAGTGGTGGTGTAGCCAGGAACTGTGACAGTGGTGTGTAGCCAGGAACTGTGAGTGGTGGTGTAGCCAGGAACTGTGAGAGTGGTGGTGTAGCCAGGAACTGTGAGAGTGGTGGTGTAGCCAGGAACTGTGACAGTGGTGTGTAGCCAGGAACTGTGAGAGTGGTGGTGTAGCCAGGAACTGTGAGAGTGGTGGTGTAGCCAGGAACTGTAGAGTGGTGGTGTAGCCAGGAACTGTGAGAGTGGTGGTGTAGCCAGGAACTGTGAGAGTGGTGGTGTAGCCAGGAACTGTGAGAGTGGTGGTGTAGCCAGGAACTGTGAGGGTGGTGTAGCCAGGAACTGTGAGAGTGGTGGTAGCAGGAACTGTGAAGTGGTGGTGTAGCCAGGAACTGTGAGAGTGGTGGTGTAGCCAGGAACTGTGAGAGTGGTGGTGTAGCCAGGAACTGTGAGTGGTGGTGTGCCAGGAACTGTGAGAGTGGTGGTGTAGCCAGGAACTGTGAGAGTGGTGGTGTAGCCAGGAACTGTGAGAGTGGTGGTGTAGCCAGGAACTGTGAGTGGTGGTGTAGCCAGGAACTGTGAGAGTGGTGGTGTAGCCAGGAACTGTGAGAGTGGTGGTGTAGCCAGGAACTGTGAGAGTGGTGGTGTAGCCAGGAACTGTGAGAGTGGTGGTGTAGCCAGGAACTGTGAGAGTGGTGGTGTAGCCAGGAACTGTGAGAGTGGTGGTGTAGCCAGGAACTGAGAGTGGTGGTGTAGCCAGGAACTGTGAGAGTGGTGGTGTAGCCAGGAACTGTGAGAGTGGTGGTGTAGCCAGGAACTGTGAGAGTGGTGGTGTAGCCAGGAACTGTGAGAGTGGTGGTGTAGCCAGGAACTGTGAGAGTGGTGGTGTAGCCAGGAACTGTGAGAGTGGTGGTGTAGCCAGGAACTGTGAGAGTGGTGGTGTAGCCAGGAACTGTGAGAGTGGTGGTGTAGCCAGGAACTGTGAGAGTGGTGGTGTAGCCAGGAACTGTGAGAGTGGTGGTGTAGCCAGGAACTGTGAGAGTGGTGGTGTAGCCAGGAACTGTGAGAGTGGTGGTGTAGCCAGGAACTGTGAGAGTGGTGGTGTAGCCAGGAACTGTGAGAGTGGTGGTGTAGCCAGGAACTGTGGTGTTGGTCAGTGATCTACCCTGGTGGACTAGAGGTGTACACCTGCCAACTACCCCCACAACACACGACTGTTATCGCGCGCCCTACCCACCTCCATCACTACATCCTTCAAGGTTGTCATCGACATATTTACTTGCTTGCTATAAAAGCAAGTAAATATACTTAAAACATCCTTGATATATTCCTTTGTTTTCACACACAATTGTGATTCCATTTTATTGTCATATTTTACAAAAAAA
Organism: Cherax destructor; assembly: GCA_009830355.1. Lineage (NCBI taxonomy): Eukaryota > Metazoa > Arthropoda > Malacostraca > Decapoda > Parastacidae > Cherax > Cherax destructor. The sequence goes on from WNWK01008635.1 coordinate 25,601, forward strand.
TAGTTATATAGACATATAGTGTAAAAAAAAATAATGTTATAGATGGTATTTGATGTTTACACCGTCAGTCAAGAATATTTTTCCCCTAGATCGGGATTAAAGTCTATATACAATAAAACTCTCAGAACAAAAATAGTTACTTTTAGCAAATAAATAACGTGTAAGTAATTATTATTATTATTTATTGCTATATATTATTATTTATTATTATTTTCATTATTATTATTAGTATTAGTGTCAATTGTCATTATTATTATTATTATTATTATTATTATTACAATCAAAACGAAGCACTAAACCCACAAGGGTCATACAGAACGTGGGTTAATATGCCATCCATATATACGTGTTTTGTTTATAACTTGAGAATGCTTCATTTGCTCGGCTTCAAATTTTCAAGGATCTATAAAATTTAACGAAGGGTTGTTGAACATCTAGCTGGGTTGGTAGCGCACTCAGCTCACACACTGAGATTCGTGGTTCGATCCCCAGTACGAGAGGAAACATTAAGATGTGTTTCCTTAAGACACCTATTGTCCATGTTCACCTAGCAGTAAGTAGGTACTTGGGTTTTAGTCACCTTACACCTGTCCATGTTCACATAGGAGTAAGTAGGTATCCGGGTGTTAGTCTCCTTACACCTGCTGTCCACGTTCACCTAGCAGTAAGTAGGTACCTGGGTGTTAGTCACCTTACACCTGCTGTCCATGTTCACCTAGCAGTAAGTAGGTACTTGGGTGTTAGTCACCTTACATCTCCTGTCCATGTTCATCTAGCAGTAATTAGGTAAATGGGTGTTAGTTGACTAGTGTGGGTCGCATCCTGGGGACAAAACTAACCTAATTGGCCAGAAATGCTCTGTATAACCAGGGACTTTCTATACAGTATGTCACTGATGTCAGCTATGGTCTGTATGAGTTGTATCATGTACTTATAGCAATAAAGATTATTATTATTATTATTTTTTATCCGTACGTAAGTCTACGTGCGGTCAACAGTAACAGCCTGGTTGATCAGACCTGATCAACCGGGAGGCCTGGTCACAGACCGAACCACGGAGGCGATGACCCCCGAAACCCTCCCCAGGTATTATCCTCTCCGGGTCCCCTAGGGTCAAGGTACAACAGAAACTCTACGGAAATCGCCATCCCAAGTTCCACTGAGTAATCCATCCTGGAGTATACCTGGAGAGAGTTCCAGGGGTCAACGCCCCTGCGGCCCGGTCTGTGACCAGGCCTCATGTTGGATCAGAGCCTGATCAACCAGGCTGTTACTGCTGGCCGCACGCAGTCCAACGTACGAACCACAGCCTGGCTGGTCAGGTACCGACTTTAGGTGCCTGTCCAGTGCCTGCTTGAAGACAGCCAGGGGGTTGTTGGTAATCCCCCTGATGTATGCTGGGAGGCAGTTGAACAGTCTTGGGCCCCTGACAATTATTGTGTTGTCTCTCAACGTGCTAGTGACACCCCTGCTTTTCATTGGGGGGATGTTACAACGCCTGCCGAGTCTTTTGCTTTCGTAGGGAGTGACTCTCGTGTGCAAGTTTGGTACTAATCCCTCGAGAATTTTCCACGTGTATATAATAATGTATCTCTCCCGCCTGCGTTCTAGGGAGTACAGGTTTAGGAACTTCAAGCGTTCCCAGTAATTGAGGTGGTTTATCGCAGTTATGCGTGCCGTGAAGGTTTTCTGCACATTTTCTAGGTCAGCCATTTCACCTGCCTTGAAAGGTGCAGTTAGTGTGCAGCAATATTCCAGCCTAGATAGAACAAGCGACCTGAAAAGTGTCAACATGGGATTGGTATCCCTGGTTTTGAAGGTTCTCATTATCCATCCTGTCATTTTCTAGCAGATGCGATTGCTACAGTGTTATGGTCCTTGAAGGTGAGATCCTCTGACATGGTCACTCCCAGGTCTTTGACATTAGTTTTTCGCTCTATTGTGTGGTTGGAATTTGTTTTGTACTCCGATGAGATTTTAATTTCTTCACGTTTTTCATATCTGAGTAATTGAAATTTCTCATCATTGAACTTCATATTGTTTTCTGCAGCCCATTTAAAGATTTGGTTTATGTCTGCTTGGAGTCTTGCAGTGTCTTCAACGGTGGACACTGTCATGCAGATTCGGGTGTCATCTGCAAAGGAAGACACGATACTGTGGCTTATATCCCTGTCTATGTCCGATATGAGGATGAGGAACAGGATGGGAGCGAGTACTGTGCCTTGTGAAATAGAGCTTTTCACTGTAGCCGCCTCAGACAATACTCTGTTGACTACTACTCTTTGTGTTCTACTTGTTAGGAAATTATAGATCCATCTACCCACTTTTCCTGTTATTCCTTTATCACGCATTTTGTGTGCTATTACACCATGGTCACACTTGTCAAAGGCTTTTGCAAAGTCTGTGTATATAACATCTGCATTTTGTTTGTCTTCTAGAGCATCCAGAAGCTTGTCGTAGTGGTCCAGTAGTTGGGACAGACAGGAGCGACCTGCTCTAAACCCATGCTGCCCTGGGTTGTGTAACTGATGGGTATCAAGATGAGTGGCGATCTTGCTTCTTAGAACCCTTTCAAAGATTTTATGATATGGGACATTAGCGCTATTGGTCTGTAGTTCTTTGCTATTGCTTTACTGCCCCCTTTGTGGAGTGGGGCTATGTTTGTTGTTTTTAGTAACTGCGGGACGACCCCAGTGTCCATGCTCCCTCTCCATAGGATGTTAAAAGCACTTGATAGAGGCTTCTTGCAGTTCTTGATGAAGACGGAGTTCCATGAGTCGAGGCCTGATACACAAATAAGCCGCACACAGGAGAGTGAAACTTAGGACGACGTTTCGACCCAACGACTGAAGACCCTGGATTGAAGACTCCTGGGTGTCTTGTGGATGTTGATCTACAACTCCTGGACCTTTCGGGGCAATTGAGCTATAGCTTCTGGGTCTTTTAACGAAGTTGAGCGCCAGCACAATAGGCTTACAGTTATTAGGCCTATTGCGTGACTTAGGTACAGATGGCTAGTGTTGATACAAGGGATACATTTCTTGGATCACTGAGGTACAGAAGGCTAGTGTTGATACAAGGGAGCCTTCAACTGTTTCCGGTAATTTATCTTCAGTATTTCCCTGGGCATCCCCTTGTTTACTATCTACCGTGTTATTGCTAGTTTGTAACACTGTTTTGTGTGTGTCCTTATCTACACCTGTTTCCCATCATTTATTTCACTAGAGCTACTGTCCCTCTTCAGGTCACCATCATTTATTTCAACATCTGTACCAGGGGCTGTAGCACCATCTGGCCCTGATTTTTTACTTTCCCAACTGTTATAGAAAGCTGTCATGTTTTTTATGAAGTCCGATTTGGTGTTGTCATCTTTTAATATCGATGTGATTTTATTCCACAGTTCGGTCTCATTTGGACATACCCAAAAACACTTCCCTTGTTTAATATCTCGGGTGGTAGAGTCTTGAATGTGTACACAAGGGGCGTGGCAGCATTTACCACAAAAGATGCATGTAATCCATGCAGAGGAACGTTTGCTTGTTAGGTTGCATATTACACAGGGTTTCATGATTGATTTTGTTGGTTGCTTTACTGTATATTCTACTAATAGGTTCCCTGAAGTGGTGATCCGTCTATTTGTATCGTATCTATTTTATTTGCATGTGTAAGTGTTTGGACAATCTTACCTCGTAAAAGTTATTCTTACTGTTATTGTTTGGGTGTTTGATAAGGTCCCCTAAAACTCCGTCCGCTTATTGAATCCGGACTCGGATACCAGTTTTGAATCCAGTCAATGGTTCCCTTATTTCTTGGATCTACGAGATCCAGTGTCACTTATTTACTGAATCCTGTAGGGGTTGTCTGGGTTACGCGAGACAGATCACTGGAAGATGATTAAACAGAGTAATAATGATCGGTATGGTACAAAAGTATAACTTGCGTGTTGGAGATAAAAACCGGTCCTTCTGGCAGCTCCTACTGTACGGCGGCCGTACCTCTGGCACCCTGGTTTACCTCTGGCACCCTGTTTACTTCTGGCACCCTGGTAAAACCTCACCCCGCTTTAACACCTGGGTTTCCGTGCACTTATGGTTCACTCTACTGGGTTTAGATTTTTTTTTCCTACACCACAACACTGCTGGTTTTTTCTATGATGACTGGAAGATATACGGACTTATGTTAGTGAAATCGTTCACTGAAAACTCACAACTCGACACTGTTTATCGTATTTTTCAGCTGGACAAATTACGTATAGTATGTGTATAGTATGTATATAGTATGTGTATAGTATGTGTATAGTATGTGTATAGTATGTATATAGTATGTGTATAGTATGTGTATAGTATCTATATAGTATGTATATAGTATCTGTATAGTATGTATATAGTATGTGTATAGTATGTATATAGTATGTGTATAGTATGTATATAGTATGTGTATAGTATGTATATAGTATATGTATAGTATGTGTATAGTATGTATATAGTATGTGTATAGTATGTATATAGTATATGTATAGTATGTGTATAGTATGTATATAGTATGTGTATAGTATGTATATAGTATGTGTATAGTATGTATATAGTATGTGTATAGTATGTATATAGTATGTGTATAGTATGTATATAGTATGTGTATAGTATGTATATAGTATGTGTATAGTATGTATATAGTATGTAGTAGTATAGTTTAGTTTAATATCTTCATTATGCACACCATACCCATCCTGTGGGTGGTAGTCATAAGATTACAGAGGTACATAATAAGTCTAGGGATTCGACTGCAGAGTTGTATAGTGTGAGGAAAATGACTTGCAGCCTTACCTGGAGTTCATTACCTGGAGTTCATTACCTGGAGTTCATTATCTGGAGTTCATTACCTGGAGTTCATTACCTGGAGTTCATTACCTGGAGTTCATTACCTGGAGTTCATTACCTAGAGTTCATTACCTGGAGTTCATTACCTGGAGTTCATTACCTGGAGTTCATTACCTTTGTAACTTGTTCAGCTATCAAAACTTTGTGGCACAGTCCCTGGACCCATTATATACCTCTGTAATCTTTTGACTACCGCCCACAGGATGAGTATGCGGTGTTTAATAAAGATATTAAACTAACTAAACCTTACCTGCAGGATGTAGTAAAGCGAGAATAAGATGAGAACGGTGAGGATGAGGAGGTAAGGATGTTTGAGGAGGCGTAAGAGGTGGATGATAGCCTCCTGCCTGGACATGATTACTTGAGAGGACCTATAAACCTCCCTGACAGCTTGTGTGTCACTGCTCTTATCAACACTGCCTCTCTCCACATGATTCTTCTCTCTGATAATGGTAAACAGGATAGCTCAATGGAATTTTATCTTATTGGTATTTTTATTGTTTTAACGCATCGGCCGTTTCCCACAAAGTAGGTTGACCACCCAGAAAAAAAGACACATTCACAATCGTTCATTCACTAGTTCTCTTGGCAAAAGTTCGCAGACATAATTCATATGACCTTCGAACAGCAACATTCTCACCCATCATGTAATTTCCTTCTCAAGAGATATTACACTACATGTAGTTCAGGTAAGAGGACACCAATGTGTTGGGTGGGTACTTGGAGATACTGACGGTCGTAGTGAAACACAAAGTGGCTGGTAACAAGTATATTGACAGAGTCTGTGAGGGGAAAGCAGCCCAGCCTACCTGCTCTGGTTTAAGTCTGTCGATGAGTGAGAGAGATGCCCGAGGCCCCAGCGCTCACATGAGCGGGGGCTCGTGACGTCACAGCTAGCTAGGGATCACATATATAACATAGCTGATACTAACTACACAAGTATATTACAAAGGGGATTCAGTACTACTACTGACAAATGCAACTAATGCGACATTTTATTGTGGCAATGTTTCGCTTTCCAGGAGCTTTGTTAAGCCGTTACGGCTTGACAAAGCTCCTGGAGAGCGATAAAATGCCACAATAAAATGTCGCATTAGTTGCATTTGTGTCCTCTCACCTAACATATTGTCGGTAATTCTACCAACATTGTTACATGCTTCTCGCTGCTTGAAAAAGCATATGTCATCCATTCTGAACCACTTAATTGATCTCTTAGCTTCTGATGAAGGATTCGTTTGGAAACCGAAATACCTCCAACTCTATTTCTTATCCTCTATCTATGTGTCTGAACACCTGTTGGTTATAAAGTCTCCTGTTATAAGTCGACTGAGTGGTATACCTGGAGTATACCTAGAGTATACCTGGAGAGAGTTCCAGGGGTCAACGCCCCTGCTGCCCTGTCTGTGACCAGGCCCGTCATGTTGGATCAGAGCCTGATCAACCAGGCTGTTACTGCTGGCCGCACATCAGTCCAACTTACGAACCACAGCCTGGCTGGTCAGATGCCGACTTTAGGTGCCTGTCCAGTGCCTGCTTGAAGACAGCCAGGGGGTTGTTGGTAATCCCCCTGATGTGTGCTGGGAGGCAGTTAAACAATCTTGGGCCCCTGACAATTATTGTGCTGTCTTCTCAACGTGCTAGTGGCACCCCTGCTTTTCATTGGGGGATGTTACATCGCCTGCCGAGTCTTTGCTTTCGTAGGGAGTGACTCTGTGTGCAAGTTTGGTACTAATCCTCGAAATTTTCCAGTGTATATAATAATGTATCTCTCCGCCTGCGTTCTAGGGAGTACAGGTTTAGGAACTTCAAGCGTTCCCAGTAATTGAGGTGATTTATCGCAGTTATGCGTGCCGTGAAGGTTTCTGCACATTTTCAGGTCAGCAATTTCACCTGCCTTGAAAGGTGCAGTTAGTGTGCAGCAATATTCCAGCCCTAGATAGAACAAGCGACCTGAAAAGTGTCAACATGGGCTTAATATCTGGTTTGAAGGTTCGTTTTCCCCTGTCATTTTTCTAGCAGATGTGATTCGTGATGGTCCCTTATGAGATCCTCTGCAGTCACTCCAGGGCTTGACATTGGTTTTTCCTCATTGAGTTGGAATTTGTTTTGTACCGTAGATTTTACTTAACGTTTCATCTGAAATTGAATTTCATCTTGATCATATTGTTTGCAGCCTTTAAAGATTTGTTTAGTCTGCTTGGGGTCTTGCAGTGTCAACGGTGCACTGACAGATTCGTGTCACTGCAAGGAACACGGCACTGCTTAAACCTGTCTATGTCCATATGGGATGAGGAACATGAGCAGTACTGTGCCTTGTGGAACAGAGCTTTCACTGTAGCCGCCTCGACTTTACTCTGTTGACTACTACTTGTGTTCTACTTGTTAGAAATTATAGATCCATCTACCCACTTTTCCTGTTATTCCTTTATCACGCATTTTATGTGCTATTACACCATGGTCACACTTGTCAAAGGCTTTTGCAAAGTCTGTGTATATAACATCTGCATTTTGTTTGTCTTCTAGAGCATCCAGAAGCTTGTCGTAGTGGTCCAGTAGTTAGGACAGACAGGAGCGACCTGCTCTAAACCCGTGCTGCCCTGGGTTGTGTAATTAATGGGTATCTAGACGAGTGGCGATCTTGCTTCTTAGAACCCTTTCAAAGATTTTTATGATATGGGACGTTAGCGCTATTGGTCTGTAGTTCTTTGCTATTGCTTTACTGCCCCCTTTGTGGAGTGGGGTTATGTCTGTTGTTTTTAGTAACTGCGGGATGACCCCAGTGTCCATGCTCCCTCTCCATAGGATGTTAAAAGCACGTGATAGGGGTTCTTGCAGTTCTTGATGAAGACGGAGTTCCATGAGTCTGGGCCTGATACACAAATAACCCGCACACAGGAGAGTGAAACTTAGGACGACGTTTCGACCCAGCGACTGAAGACCCTGGATTGAAGACTCCTGGGTCTCTTGTGGATGTTGATCTACAACTCCTGGACCTTTCGGGGCAATTGAGCTATAGTTTCTGGGTCTTTTGACGAAGTTGAGCGCCAGCACAATAGGCTTACAGTTACTAGGCCTATTGCGTGAATTAGGTACAGAAGGTTAGGGATGATACAAGGGATACATTTCTTGGATCACTGAGGTACAGAAGGCTAGTGTTGATACAAGGGATACATTTCTTGGATCACTGAGGTACAGAAGGCTAGTGTTGATACAAGGGATACATTTCTTGGATCACTGAGGTACAGAAGGCTGGAGGTACATTGAAGGCGGCTAGTGTTGATACAAGGGATACATTTCTTGAATCACTGAGGTAAAGAAGGCTAGTGTTGATACAAGGGATACATTTCTCCAGACACTGGTTAACATACACAATAAAAAAATCCAGTGATAGTCACGGCAGATGTGCTGGAAGGAAATCTATAACTTGAGGCTGCAGTAGCTAACGTATTCTGAGTGTAATAATAATAATCTTTATTTCTACAAGTACATGTATAAGGTATACAGACCATAGCTAACATCAATGATATAACTACTGTATAGAAAGTCCCTGGTTATGCAGAGCGTTTCTGGCAAATTAAGTTAATTTTGTCCCCAGGATGCGACCCACGCCAGTCGACTAACACCGGGTACCTATTTTACTGCTAGGTGAACATGGACAGCACGTGTCTTAAGGAAACACGTCCTAATGTTTCTACCAGTACCGGAGATCGAACCACGGACCTCAAAGTGGGAGCTGAGCACACTACCAACCGAGCTGTACTATATCGTCATAACCTTACTGAAGTCTCCCAACTTAGGCTGACCCATATCATTACTTGATGCGCCAAATTCATCCTGTGTAATAGACTATGACATAGGGACATAGCTTTCTTTTGTCCCTATGACTCGAATAGAATAGGATAACAACCCACTAGTCATATATACAACTTTTATTAATAAGTAGAAAGTATCATTTTACTCTTCGAAATGAAAATATTTTTATTTCATTTTCCAAATAAAGTGAATGGTGTCGAAAGTGTGTGGATAAAGGCGAGTAAAGTTTTTCTTATAGAGTGGAGTGTAGCCTGTCTTCAGGTAGCACTTGATAGCACTGTGGTTGGTGGTGTGAGTCAGTAGCTCCACTGCCTTGTAGCCCAGACGGTCAGCCTCCCTGTGGCACGCCTCTATCAACCTGGGCAGAATAATTTGATAAGTTTGTCATGCATCCATATCCACCCTGTGGGTGGTAGTCACCCCTATATACATCGTATGAGTGGCAGTCACCCCTATACACATCGTGTGGGTGGTAGTCACCCCTATACACATCGTGTGGGTGATAGTCACCCCTATACACATCGTGTGGGTAGTAGTCACCCCTATATACATCGTATGAGTGGCAATCACCCCTATACACATCGTGTGGGTGGTAGTCACCCCTATACACATCGTGTGGGTGATAGTCACCCCTATACACATCGTGTGGGTGGTAGCCACTCCCATACAGAGGAAATGGTGGGTAACCGGATTTGATCCGAAGCGAAGGAGAGTAGCTTCGATTCCTTGGAACAAGAGGAATTCCCTGAGCTAAATTACTAACATAGATTTATCATTTCATGCAATATAAACACTTTTTTCACGAACCTTGACGCGATGTTTTTCCTTCTAAATCTTGGGTGGACGAACAGTCTCAATAGCTTAGCAGTGTGTGGATCATCAGTCTCTCTCAGACCTGCAGTGCCAGCTATTTCACCATCCACCTCAGCCACCAAGAACAATCTGGTCGAAAACAAAAATTAAAACCTAAACAAGTCAATAGTTGTGTCATCGAGAAAGGTATTTCTGGCCATTGAACAGCAATGCTATATTAGCATCTCTCTCTGTCTCTCTCTTAGTGGAAGCAGGGTAGGTCCCCTCCCCTGCACTCTGAATGACCCTCATTGGTCTATAGATTCACATAAAAAAACAGCAACTAACGAGCTAAAATTTATCAAATTCACTATTTTATTTCTTCGGGCCATGAAGGATTTGTTTCTCGGTTGCAAATACATAATTCGAAACGTTTCAAAACAAAATAAAAGTTTATTTCTTTACAAAGGTTACAATGGATGTTTACATTTCATAATTTGATTGGTACAAAGAAAGCCACTATCATGCCGAGGCATTTCGGGCAGACTTAACCTAATACATAAAACCATGATTTTTGCCCAGATTTTATTCTTTTAGATGAGGGGGAGCTATTTATTATTGTGTTATGGAATGTATCTACATGATACTGGAAACAAAGAAGAAGAAGGCAGTAGGAGCTGACCTGCGAGGGTGTGAGTAGTAGTGCATCAGGTTGAGAAGGTCAGGTCCAGGCTGGAACACTCGGCGGATCTGTCTCCAGAACATCCAGTACCGACTACCTTCCAGTACCAGCACCGCCCACACGCCCATCACCGCCGCCCACACCACATCCTGCCACAACACACCCTGTAAATCTTTACTGAACCAAGCATATCGTAATTATTATAAATAAGTTCGACACGGCAGCGTAGGGGGGACTTTAATGAAGGAAAAGACAGGCGCAGAACAAGCTTTCGCTCACTATAAAAAGCAAGACCAATGCTGTCAATAATACATCTACGTATAATACAGAGAGCGAAACATCTCCACAATCTATGCAAACTTGCAATGAAATAAAAAAAATTCTATAAAAGCTTGATTTGCCATTTTCTTTTCTTAAATAACACAAGAGGGATCTTCTTCTTGGGATGCAACCCACTATAATAGTCCACTAACTAGCCTTATTATTATTATTATTATTACTATTATTATTATAATTATTATTATTATTACTATTATTATTATAATTATTATTATTATTAATATTATTATTATAATTATTATTATTAATAATAATATTATTAGTATTATTATTATTATTATTATTATTATTATTATTATTATGATTACTATTATTATTACAACTAGTATTTTTATTATTATATTACATTTTTATTTCACAATGTTTTGTATGCCAACATTCATCATTTTTATATTACGATAAATATGATTTAATGTACATTATATGTAATACAAACATAGCCATTAGCCAAGCCAAGAATTATAGTATTTCGAGTGATTACACTATTGAGGAAATATCCCATTATTAAAATATTAATGTACAGTACTTAAATTTGAACCAAGGAAGGCTTACGACAGGATATATATACACCGAGAGGTGCATATCTCTCAGTGTATATAGTACGTGTATAGTATGTATGTGTATATATTATGTATATAGTAAGTATGTATACAGTATCTTTATAGTATGTATATATAGCCTGGTCAGGGCCCGGGCCGCGGGGGCGTTGATCCCCGAAACCCTCTCCAGGTATACTCTACCTGGAGTCTACCTGGAGAGAATTCCAGGGGTCAACGCCCCCGCGGCCCGGTCTGTGACCAGGCCTCTTGTTGGACCAGAGCCTGATCAACCAGGCTGTTACTGCTGGCCGCACGCAGTCCAACGTACGAACCACAGCCCGGCTGATCAGGTACCGACTTGAGGTGCCTGTCCAGTGCCTGCTTGAAGACAGCCAGGGGCTTGTTGGTAATCCCCCTGATGTATGCTTGGGCCCCTCACACTTATTGTGTTGTCCCTCAACGTGCTAGTGGCACCCCTGCTCTTCATTGGGGGGATGTTACATCGCCTGCCGAGTCTTTTGCTTTCGTACGGAGTGATTTTTCGTGTGCAAGTTTGGTACTAAGCCCTCTAGAATTTTCCATGTGTATATAATAATGTATCTCTCCCGCCTGCGTTCTAGAGAGTACAGGTTTAGGAACTTCAAGCGTTCCCAGTAGTTGAGGTTGTTTATCGCACTTATGCGTGCGGTGAAGGTTCTCTGCACATTTTCAAGGTCAGCAATTTCACCCGCCTTGAAAGGTGCAGTTAGTGTGCAGCAATATTCCAGCCTAGATAGAACAAGCGATCTGTAAAGTGTCAACATGGGCTTGGCATCCCTGGTTTTGAAGGTTCTCATTATCCATCCTGTCATTTTTCGAGCAGATGCAATTGCTACATTGTTATGGTCCTTGAAGGTGAGATCCTCTGACATGATCACTCCCAGGTCTTTGACATTAGTTTTTCGCTCTATTGTGTGGTTGGAATTAGTTTTGTACTCCGATGAGATTTTAATTTCTTCACGTTTTCCGTATCTGAGTAATTGAAATATCTCATCATTGAACTTCATATTGTTTTCTGCAGCCCATTTAAAGATTTGGTTTATGTCTGCTTGGAGTCTTGCAGTGTCTTCAACGGTGGACACTGTCATACAGATTCGGGTGTCATCTGCAAAGGAAGACACAGCACTGTGGCTTATATCCCTGTCAATGTCTGATATGAGGATGAGGAATAGGATGGGAGCAAGTACTGTGCCTTGTGGAACAGAGCTTTTCACAGTAGCTGCCTCAGACTTTACTCTGTTGACTACTACTCTTTGTGTTCTACGTGTTAGGAAATTATAAATCCATCTACCAACTTTTCCTGTTATTCCTTTATCACGCATTTTGTGTGCTATTACACCATGGTCACACTTGTCAAAGGCTTTTGCAAAATCTGTGTATATAACATCTGCATTCTGTTTATCTTCTAGAGCATCCAGGACCTTGTCGTAGTGGTCCAGTAGTTGGGACAGACAGGAGCGGCCTGCTCTAAACCCATGCTGTCCTGGGTTGTGCAATTGATGGGTATCAAGATGGGTGGCGATCTTGCTTCTTAGAACCCTTTCAAAGATTTTTATGATATGGGACGTTAGCGCAATTGGTCTGTAGTTCTTTGCTATTGCTTTACTGCCCCCTTTGTGGAGCGGGGCTATGTCTGTTGTTTTTAGTAGCTGCGGGACGATCCCAGTGTCCATGCTCCCTCTCCATAGGATGTTAAAAGCATGTGATAGGGGCTTCTTGCAGTTCTTGATGAACACGGAGTTCCATGAGTCTGGGCCTGGAGCGGAGTGCATGGGCATGTCATTTATTGCCTTTTCAAAGTCATTTGGCGTAGTGATGATGTCAGAAAGGCATGCGTCTGTCAAGTTCTGTGGCACTCTCATGAAAAAATCATTTAGGTTTTCGATTTTCAGTCTGGTTAGTGGCTCGCTAAAGACTGAGTCATACTGGGATTTAAGTAACTCACTCATTTCCTTGCTGTCATCTGTGTAGGACCCATCCGGTTTAAGTAGAGGCCCAATACTGGTTGTTGTTCTTGACTTTGATTTTGCATAGGAAAAGAAATACTTAGGGTTTCTTTCAATTTCATTTATGGCTCTTAGTTCTTCCCGTGTCTCTTGATTCCTATAAGATTCCTTTAGTTTTAATTCGATGTTTGCTATTTCTCTGACTAGTGTCTCCCTACGTATTTCAGAGATATTGGCCTCCTGTAGCCGCTCCGTTATTCTGTGCCTTCGCCTGTATAGGGAGCGCCTCTCTCTTTCTAGTTTGCATCTTCTCCTCCTTTTCCTTAAGGGAATTTGCCTTGAGCAAACCTCAAGTACCACAGAGTTAATTTGTTCAAGACATAGGTTGGGATCCGTGATGCTTAGGCAATCTTCCCAGTTTATATCATTTAGGACTTGGTTTACTTGGTCCCACCTTATGTTTTTGTTATTGAAGTTGAATTTGGAGAAAGCTCCCTCACGGCTGATCACATTTTGTTGATCTGGAGCTCCCCGCATGCATGTCTGGACCTCTATTATGTTGTGATCTGAGTATATTGTTTTTGATATGATGACATTTCGTATCAGATCATCATTGTTGGTGAAGATGAGGTCCAGCGTATTCTCTAATCTTGTGGGCTCTACTATTTGCTGGTTTAAGGTGAACTTGGTGCAGAGATTTAAAAGTTCATGCATGTGTGAATTTTCATCTGAGCTGCCTCCTGGTGTTATCTCTGCTACCACATTGTTTGCAATGTTCCTCCATTTTAGGTGCCTGAGGTTGAAATCCCCCAGTAGTAAGATGTTGGGGGCAGGAGCTGGAAGATTTTCCAGACAGTGGTCAATTTTCAGAAGCTGTTCCTGGAATTGTTGGGACGTTGCATCCGGGGGCTTGTAGACAACCACGATGACCAGGTTTTGATTCTCGACCTTTATTGCTAATACTTCAACTACATCATTTGAGGCATTTAGTAGTTCTGAACATATAAGTGACTCTGTGATATACAGGCCTATTCACTCTGTCACACCTGTATAGGTTGTAGCCCGGGATCCATATTTCATTGTCCAAGTGATCTCTTATGTGGGTCTCTGTGAAAGCTGCAAACATGGCATTTGACTCTGTAAGCAGTCCACTAATGTAAGGTACCTTGTTGTTTGTTGCTGGCTTTAGACCTTGTATATTAGCAAAGATGAATGTAGTTGGATTGGTGGTATTGGTGGTATGGGGGGGGTCTTTTTTTCCTGGCTCTTATATCTGTTGTAATGGAGTGGAGGCCACTGACTGTGATTAGTATGTATATGTATATAGTACATATATAGTATGTATATGTGTATAGTATGTGTATAGAATGTATATAGTATATATATAGTATGTGTATAGTATGTCTCCATGGGGAAGTGGAACAGAATTCTTCCTCCGTAAGCCATGCGTGTCGTAAGAGGCGACTAAAATGCCGGGAGCAAGGGGCTACTAACCCCTTCTCCTGTATATATTACTAAATGTAAAAGGGGAAACTTTCGTTTTTCATTTTGGGCCACCCCGCTTCGGTGGGAAACGGCCGACTGTAAGTAATTGTATAGTATGTATATAGTATGTGTATAGTATGTATATAGTATGTGTATAGTATGTATATAGTATGTGTATAGTATGTATATAGTATCTGTATAGTATGTATATAGTATCTGTATAGTATGTATATAGTATGTGTATAGTATGTATATAGTATGTGTATAGTATGTATATAGTATGTATAGTATGTTATAGTATGTTATAGTATGTATTAGTATGTAGTATAGTTTAGTTTAATATCTTCATTATGCACACCATACCCATCCTGTGGGTGGTAGTCATAAGATTACAGAGGTACATAATAAGTCTAGGGATTCGACTGCAGAGTTGTATAGTGTGAGGAAAATGACATGCAGCCTTACCTGGAGTTCATTACCTGGAGTTCATTACCTGGAGTTCATTACCTGGATTTCATTACCTGAAGTTCATTACCTGAAGTTCATTACCTGGAGTTCATTACCTGGAGTTCATTACCTGGAGTTCATTACCTGGAGTTCATTACCTGGAGTTCATTACCTGGAGTTCATTACCTGGAGTTCATTACCTGGAGTTCATTACCTGGAGTTCATTACCTGAAGTTCATTACCTGAAGTTCATTACCTGGAGTTCATTACCTGGAGTTCATTACCTGGAGTTCATTACTGGAGTTCATTACCTGGAGTTCATTACCTTTGTAACTTGTTCAGCTATCAAAACTTTGTGGCACAGTCCCTGGACCCATTATATACCTCTGTAATCTTTTGACTACCGCCCACAGGATGAGTATGGGGTGTATAATAAAGATATTAAACTAACTAAACCTTACCTGCAGGATGTAGTAAAGCGAGAATAAGATGAGAACGGTGAGGATGAGGAGGTAAGGATGTTTGAGGAGGCGTAAGAGGTGGATGATAGCCTCCTGCCTGGACATGATTACTTGAGAGGACCTATAAACCTCCCTGACAGCTTGTGTGTCACTGCTTCTCACTGCTCTTATCAACACTGCCTCTCTCCACATGATTCTTCTCTCTGATAATGGTAAACAGGATAGCTCAATGGAATTTTATCTCATTGGTATTTTTATTGTTTTAACGCATCGCCCGTTTCCCACAAGGGAGGTTGACCACCCAGAAAAAAAGACACATTCACAATCGTTCATTCACTAGTTCTCTTGGCAAAAGTTCGCAGACATAATTCATATGACCTTCGAACAGCAACATTCTCACCCATCATGTAATTTCCTTCTCAAGAGATATTACACTACATGTAGTTCAGGTAAGAGGACACAAATGTGTTGGGTGGGTACTTGGAGATACTGACGGTCGTAGTGAAACACAGTGGCTGGTAACAAGTATAATGACAGAGTCTGTGAGGGGAAAGCAGCCCAACCTACCTGCTCTGGTTTAAGTCTGTCGATGAGTGAGAAAGATGCCCGAGGCCCAGCGCTCACATGAGCGGGGGCTCGTGACGTCACAGCTAGCTAGGGATCACATATATAACATAGCTGATACTAACTACACAAGTATATTACAAAGGGGATTCAGTACTACTACTGACAAATGCAACTAATGCGACATTTTATTGTGGCAACGTTTCGCTTTCCAGGAGCTTTGTTAAGCCGTTACGGTTTGACAAAGCTCCTGGAGAGCGATAAAATGCCACAATAAAATGTCGCATTAGTTGCATTTGTGTCCTCTCACCTAACATATTGTCGGTAATTCTACCAACATTGTTACATGCTTCTCGCTGCTTGAAAAAGCATATGTCATCCATTCTGAACCAATTAATTGATCTCTTAGCTTCTGATGAAGGATTCGTTTGGAAACCGAAATACCTCCAACTCTATTTCTTACCCTCTATCTATAGTGTGCTTGAACACCCTGCTGGTTATAAAGTCATCCTGTTATAAGCTCTGTAACTGAGTGGTATACCTGGAGTATACCTAGAGTATACCTGGAGGGTGTTCTGGGGGTCAACGCCCCCGTGGCCAGGCCACGACTTGAACTTAAACACTCTGCATCAAAGTTCACATTACTTATACATTTTTGGGGGCCCTGAAGCTTGACCTGTTATGGGGTCAACATCGCAGCCAGCAACTGCTAGCCTACATCATACCTGGAGTATACCTGGAGAGGGTTTAGGGGGTCAACGCCCCCGCGCCTCGGTCTGAGGCCAGGCTTCGTGGTGGATCAGGGTCTGATCAACCAGGCTGTTACTGCTTTTTATTTTAACTATTATGTACACTAGCTAAACTGTAAAATTCTTAGTGTTTATTGTCTCCAGATGCGGGAGGTTCCTTGAAGCTAGTGAAGGGCTCTTGATTCAGTAAAACGGTGTTACCTCTCTCTCTTTCCTTAGATGAAACCTGATTGCCCAATGCTACTCCCATCCCCCAGGCACAGTATAGCTCCTACGGATCTAACGCTTCCCAGAAAATATAAAGATTACTTGAAAAGCTGCAAGCTTAAATTGTGTAATGACAAATATCGTTGTACTTATATCTGAGCATTTCTAAAATATATTTTAATGCAGTTTTTTTTGGATTTCTTCGTGCTTTTCTTATTATAGAAAATGCAGTTTAGGGATGGGTTACTAGTTTAATTTTTGTATTCGTCTAAGTTTATATATTTATGTCTAATTATTCATAATATTAGTGAGACGTTTCACCTAAATCACCCCTTGATATCATAGTAAGTTGTTCAGCTATCAAAACTTTGTGGCCCAGACCCGGCACCCAGTATGTACCTCTGTAATGTTGAGGAACAGTCCCAGCACACAGTATGTACTTCTGTAATGTTGAGGTACAGTCCCAGCACACAGTATGTACCTCTGTAATGTTGAGGTACAGTCCCAGCACTCAGTATGTACCTCTGTAATGTTGAGGTACAGTCTCTGCACCCAGTATGTACCTCTGTAATGTTGAGGTACAGTCCCACCACACAGTATGTACCCCTGTAATGTTGAGGTATAGTCCCTACAACCATTATGTACCTCTGTAATGTTGAGGTACAGTCTCAGCACTCAGTATGTACCTCTGTAATGTTGAGTTACTGTCTCTGCACCCAGTATGTACCTCTGTAATGTTGAGGTACAGTCCCAGCACTCAGTATGTACCTCTGCAATGTTGAGGTACAGTCTCTGCACCCAGTATGTACCCCTGTAATGTTGAGGTACAGTCCCTGCAGCCATTATGTACCTCTGTAATGTTGAGGTACAGTCTCAGCAGGCAGCATGTACCCCTGTAATGTTGAGGTACCGTCCCTGCAGCTATTATGTACCTCTGTAATGTTGAGGTACAGTCCCTGCAACCATTATGTACCTCTAATTTTTTGACTACCGCCTACAGGAGCCGACCAATTTGCTCTCCCATTCTATTCAGTAGCCGACCAACTCGCAAAGTGATTTATTTGCACTAAGGGTGGGCGAAACGTTGTTAAAGGTGTCGCGTAGCTCGATCGCTAGTGCACTCAGCTCACACACTGAGGTCTGGGGTTCGAATCCCCGGTACGGCTGGACATTAGGACGTGTTTCCATAAGAACCTGTTGTCCATGTTCACCCATCAGTATAAAATGGGTACCTGGGTGTTAGTCGACTGGTGTGGGTCGCATCCTGGGACAAAACTGACCTAATTTGCCTGAAATGCTCTGCATAGCAAGCGGCTTTCTATAAGTAAGTAAGTAGTATGTCATTGACATCAGCTAGACCTGTATACCTTGTACGTGTACTTGTAGAAATAATGATTATTATTATTATTATTATTATTATTATTATTATTATTAAAGACTGGTATTAGAGTGTATAATTACCTGGAGACCTGGAGTTTACCTGGAGAGAGTTCCAGGGGTCAACGCCCCTGCGGCCCGGTCTGTGACCAGGCCTCATATTGGATCAGAACCTGATCAACCAGGTTGTTACTGCTGGCCGCACGCAGTCCAACGTACGAACCACAGCTTGGCTGGTCAGGCACCGACTTTAGGTGCCTGTCCAGTGCCTGCTTGAAGACAGCCAGGGGTCTAATTGGTAATCCCCCTTATGTATGCTGGGAGGCAGTTGAACAGTCTTGGGCCCCTGACACTTATTGTGTTGTCTCTCAACGTGCTAGTGGCACCCCTGCTTTTCATTGGGGGGATGTTACATCGTTTGCCGAGTCTTTTGCTTTCGTAGGGAGTGACATGTATAACAGCTCAGAGGGTGGTGGCCCTTAAAATGTATAAGATAAGATAATATTTCTTCGGATTTTTAACCCCGGAGGGTTAGCCACCCAGGATAACCCAAGAAAATCAGTGCGTCATCGAGGACTGTCTGTCTTATTTCCATTGGGGTCTTTAATCTTGTCCCCCAGGATGCGACCCACACCAGTCGACTAACAACCCAGGTACCTATTTGCTGCTAAGTGAACATGACAACAGGTGTAAGGAAACACGTCGAAATGTTTCCACCCGCCGGGAATCGAACCCGGGCCCTCTGTGTGTGAAGCGAGAGCTCTAGCCACCAGACCACCGGGTGGTGGTCCTTAACATATATAGCGGCTCAGAGAGTGGTGACCCTTAATATATATAACAGCTCAGATGGGGATGGCCCTTAACATATATAACAGCTCAGATAGTGGTGGCCCTTAACATATATTTAACAGCTCAAATGGTGGTGGGTGACCTTTAAAATATATAACAGGTCATAGGGTGGTGACCCTTAACATATATAACAGCTCATATGGTGGTGGCCCTTAACATATATAACAATTCATAGGGTGGTGGCCCTTAACATATATAACAGCTCATAGGGTGGTGGCCCTTAACATATATAACAGCTCAGAGTGGTGGTCCTTAACATATATAACAGCTCAGAGAGTGGTGACCCTTAACATATATAACAGCTCAGAGAGTGGTGGCCCTTAACATATAACAGCTCAGCGAGTGGTGGCCCTTAACATATATAACAGCTCAGAGAGTGGTAGCCCTTAACATATATAACAGCTCAGAGAGTGGTGACCCTTAACATATATAACAGCTCAGAGAGTGGTGACCCTTAACATATATAACAGCTCAGAGAGTGGTGGTCCTTAACATATATAACAGCTCAGAATGGTGGTCCTTAACATATATAACAGCTCAGAGAGTGGTGGCCCTTAACATATATAACAGCTCAGAGAGTGGTGGTCCTTAACATATATAACAGCTCAGAGAGTGGTGACCCTTAACATATATAACAGCTCAGAGAGTGGTGGCCCTTAACATATATAACAGCTCAGAGAGTGGTGGCCCTTAACATATATAACAGCTCAGAGAGTGGTGGCCCTTAACATATATAACAGCTCAGAGAGTGGTGGCCCTTAACATATATAACAGCTCAGAGAGTGGTGGCCCTTAACATATATAACAGCTCAGAGAGTGGTGGCCCTTAACATATATAACAGCTCAGAGAGTGGTAGCCAGTAGCATCAAGTATGGCGACTCTGGTAGATAAAGTTAATACGGTCCTGACCAACTCTGGCTTGAGACCCATCACTAGGGACAACGTCTTGTATTATTATGCTCCCATCAAGGGTTCTCTCTCCTATGGTGTGCTCAGTGTTCAGATGTTCAACCCGGAGTTGTTTGAGAACTTTAAGTTCCTGTAAGTTCAGTGTGACCTTGATGCTCGTCAGGGCAGGCTCTTGATCTGAGGAATTGGAGCTGTCCTCTGCTTCTTTGGATCAAATCTGGGTTTTTATTACGTTTTTTCTGGATTACTAAATCATGAAGGTTAATGTCAAGTTCCTGTAAGTTCAGTGTAACCTTGATGCTCCTCAGGGGGCTCTTGATCCGATGGATTGGAGCTGCCCTCTACTTCCTTGGATCAGTTTTTTTTTATGGTTACTAGATTATGAGGGTTGATAATGTGAGAAATATCCTCCCACATTCTCCCAAATGCTGGCCCCTACGAGTTTAGCACTTTACTGTGAAAACTAATAATGTCCATATATTCATTTATTATAAATGATCACATAAAACACATTTAGTAATGTGAGATCAGTACATAATATTAGGAGTTCATGGAGCACTGTATCTGGTCATTGATGGCAGACAGCACTGAACGGCACTGGCCAAAGGCATTACAAAATTAGAACTTTAAGTATTTTTCTAATATTATCCCCTTATGACATCTCATAGATTCCCTCATGACACCTCATAGACCCGTCACAGCATCTCATAGACCTTTTATGGCATCTCATGAACCTTTCATGGCATCTTGTAGATCCCTTATGGCATCTCATGGACCCCTTATGGCATCTCATGGACCCCTTATGGCACCTCATAGGCCCCTTGTGGCATCTCATGAACCCCTCATGTCATCTCATGGAAAGTGCTATGATGTCAGTGAATTGTTCTTGATCTGATAAACTAAATTTTCTTTCCCCTCCCATAGAGCCAACCTGAGTACCTCTTAATAATAATAATAATAATAATATAAGAATAATAATAATAATAATATTTTTATTTGGACATGATACAAAGAATTACATTTAGTTATTGAGATTACATGAGGTGTACATGCCAAAAGCCCCTAGTATGCAGGGCATTTTGGGCAGACTTAAAATTAACTTAAAACTAAATTGTAAGAATTTTTGTAGATAGTATACAATGAGTAAAGGTGAGTATTTAAGCTATGAAATTTGAACATAGTTTTGTACTTTTGTCTTCATTATAAAATTAATTAAATCATATTAAACAAATTAAAGCAATAATAATAATAAAATAATAAAAAGTTATGGTTGATAATTTATAAAATAAGTAAAGTTGCATATCTAAGTTTTAAAGTTTGAATATAAGTTGAACATATCAATTAATTGTAGCAATTTATTGCAGCAATGCAACTAATTGAGTGAGATAACAATTTAAAACAATTAATTGCATTGCAGTTAGTTTACGTGGTCATTATAATGTAAGTGTTGTGGGAATAATTAGCTAAGTATTATTCATAACAGGTTTTACATTCATTCATTCGTTCATTCATACATTACATTGACTTTAATAGTCAGGTTTTACGTTAAGTGATTATTCTACTTTGCTGGGAATGGTTGATATGGAGCAATTAGCATCGTTTTGAATTGGGGTACAGGTAGGGTTTCTTTTGCAATGACAGGTAATGAATTCCAAATTTTCGTGCCTTTTATGTGCATTGAGTTTTTACATAGTGTTAGGTGGACACGGGGAACATCGAGGAGTGATCTGTGTCTAGTGTTATGGTCATGTGTCCTGTTAAAATTAGTAAGGAGAAGTTTGAGTGGTGGGTTAATATCTGCATAGAGTGTTCTATGTATGTAATAGGCACAGTAAAAAGTATGGATGTCTTGTATGGTGAGTAAGTTTAGGTTTTTGAATATTGGTGAAGTATGTTGCCTGGAGTGAGAATTTGTTATCATTCTAACTGCTGCCTTTTGTTGTGTTATTAGTGGTCTGAGATGAGTTATTGATGTAGAGCCCCATGCGCAGATTCCATAGGTTCCCAGGTGCTATATGATACAGATTTCGTGTTCCCTTCTGATTTAAATACACTCCTATACTGTATGTAGAAGTCACCCCTTCCCCGCTTGGGTAAAAGAAAAAATAATAATAATTATCTTTATTTCTACATGATATACAACTTATACAGACCATAGCTGACATCATTGACATACTATATAGAAAGCCCCTTGTTAGGCAGAGCATTTTGGGCAAATTAGGTCAATTTTCTCCCCAGTCTCTCCAGGTATGCGACCCACACCAGTCGACTAACACCCAGGTACCTATTTTACTGCTGGGGATCAAATCACAGACCACAGTGTGTGAGCTGAGTGTGCTAACAAATGGAATTTGAAAACAGGTCATAAATGTACCATATCATATATTTATACAGTACTATGCTACAGTATTACAGTAGAGTATTATAGGAAAATACATGGGAGTTTAATAATTTAATCAGTATCAGTGAGTTTTCTTTTACGTACAGTGGTACCCCGACTTACGATGGTCCCCAAACTCACCCTTTTATGTAAGTTTATTTTTTTAAATGCTTTTGTAAGTGTAATTTTGGGGGTCTAAAAGGACTAGTCTATTTTACATCATTCCTTATGGGGATAAATTCGTTTGGTAATGGCACTTGAACAGCATTCTGGAATGAAAAAATATCGTAAGTCGGGGTACCACTGTATGTTGTATTGCCAGTAATCTACAAGCTGTGCTGCTGTATGACCCTTGTGGGTTTGGTGTTTAGTTTTAACTGTAATGATAATCCGAGCCGTACTTCGGTTGGTTGCCGGGTCACCATTTGGAGAAGACCTGGGCCGGCAGTACCGGCGAACCTACAAGAAGAAGAAGGTTGGTAGTGCGCTCAGCTCTCACATTGAGGTTTATGGTTCTATCCTCAATGCTGTATAAACATTTAAAAATATAAAAGAAATGTTATAAATGGTACAAAGGTAACATTAAAATAATATCAAAGATGGTTGACACAAACCCACTACCATTATAGTACATATGCTCCTCATTTAGCGATGAATTCGTTTACCGACGTGGTCTTATGAACGGAACTCCGTCATTAAGTGAGGAGAGGCTGTACTCTGTATAAATAAAGTGTTTGTTATTCAATACAAATATAGTTGTTATTATTTTTATTAGCACATTAGCCATTTCCCACTGAGGTAGGGCGACTCAAAAAAGAAGAAACACTTTTATCATCATTCACTCCATCACTGTCTTGTCACAGGCGTGCCTACACTACAGTTAAAAAACTGCAACATATCTCCACCACTCTTTCAGTGCGCAGGCACTGTACTTCCCACCTCCAGGACTAAAGTCGGCTAACCGGTTTCCTTGAATCTCTTCATAAATGTTACTTTGCTTACAGTCCAACAGCACATCATCATAAAATCCATTTTCCTCTACTTGCTCCTATCTAACAAGCTCACTGCACGCTTGATGGAAGTCTAAGCCCCTCATACACAAAGCCTCTTTTACCCCCTCCCTCCAATGTTTCCCAGGAGAACCCCTACCCCACCTTCCTAAGAAAAATTGGAGGGGGGTAAAAGAGGTTT
The DNA here is from genome assembly GCA_009830355.1 of Cherax destructor. Classification (NCBI taxonomy): domain Eukaryota; kingdom Metazoa; phylum Arthropoda; class Malacostraca; order Decapoda; family Parastacidae; genus Cherax; species Cherax destructor. Next base: position 49,248 of record WNWK01008635.1, read on the forward strand.
TGTGTTTGTTATCTGGTAGAAATAAAGTGATTTGTTTGTCATCCTTGAGGTGGACTTCCCAGTCTACAACTCCCAGACAGTATTATGCCATGATAACTTGCTAGGTTCTTGGAACTGTGACTCTCATACACTCCTGTATTCTCTTGTGTAAGTATTATATGTCAGCTAGATAACCCATTAATTAATACTACTCTACAGCAGCAATCTATGATTGCCATTCATGAGCAGAGTACAATGTAGTACAGCACAGTATAATTTTTTTTTTTTAATAATTTATTACTGTACTGTGTCATGCATTATTTACCATACATTCTGTATTCACTATTACAGATATCTTTTTGATAGGGAGGAGATTCCTGAGAGAAAAAGATATCAATTTAAATTTCTTCATATGAATCCATTGGTAAAACATACATTAGAACATATAATATATTGTTTTTTCAGAGTAATACCTCAGTATATATCATTGACCAATGCCTGCTTGGTGAATACAATTTCTGGGACAGGGCTCTACTTGTACTCCAGTCGTCATTTAGCACAAGCTACTCCCAAGGAAAAACTTATTTACTGGTAAGTGAATTTATATTACAAAAATTGAGCATGGTGTGTTTTTTCAATTATAGTTTTCTTTTTATATTCCTTTGCAAATATAGGGTTAAAAATGGTAAAATCTGTACACACAATATTGGTCTTGTCTTAAAATCAAACACTTTATTGAGAGACTGAAACATTTGTTAAGGTCAGAGGTGGGGATGTGCTGAGATTTGTTAATGTATATGTAGCAGAAAGGCTGTATGCTATATTTGACCATTTGTAGCAAGAAGTTCATTCTTTTTTTTTTAAATTGATGTTAACGCTAAACCCATGTGGGTCATTCAGAAGACGACTTGGTGGAGGCTTTATCCTCATCAGCTGAGAGCAAGACAAACGTGCTTCCTGTTTGTACTCACCTATATCTATGCTAAGAAGTTCCTTTAATGAGGGGTGAGAAACTCTTGATCAAAAGATTTAAGGCTACCCTCTTCTTCCTCCAGTCCAAGCTGATTACCCCTACTTCCATTACAAGTTGGCATTTCATGACCCATATGGGTCACTGGGCATTTTCTTGAGAATATATTTTTTCTTATTTTACTGGCCATCTCTCAACAAGGTAAGATAACCCGAAAAAAAAGGAAACATCCACCACCATTCATTCAATAGCTATTGTGCCTGAAGTGTGCAGACATACAGTGGACCCTTGCTATTTGAACACTCCAAACTCGCCCTTTTATGTAAGTTTATTATTGTAAGTGCTTTTATAAGTGTATTTTTGGGGGTCTGAAATAGACTAATCTAATTTACATCATTCCTTATGGGAATAAATTCGTTTGGTAACAGCACTTGAACAGCATTCTGGAATGAAGAATGTTCGAATAGCGAGGGTCCACTGTAATTTAAATGGCCCTCAGAACAGCAACATCCCCATCTCTCCTTCAGAATGCAGGCACTGTGCATCTCACCTCCAGGATTCTTAAGTTTGAGTAATAGGTTTGGCTGAATTCTTTATTAAATGTTACCTTCCTCACACTCCAACAACACATCAAATCCTAAAAGCATTTGTCTCCACTCCAACGTAAAATGCTTACACACACCTGGTGGATGCTCAAATCCCTACCACTTATTTTGGGGTGAACTTTTCTTCTTCCCTTATTTATACACCTCTTGATCATCCTATATTTCTCCATCCTCTCTAAATGCTCAAACCACCTCAAAACCCCTCCTCTCCCCTTTAAATTATTCCATTTGCAGCTCTACACCATCTTCTCATTCTACACACTAATTCTCCTCATAACATTTGCACTTCACTTTGCTTTCAAATATGACATCCCACTACCCCCAGCTACTTTCTCACTGCAGTAATTAAAATCCATTCGTCACACCCATATTAAAGGGTTTGTACAATAACATATTTTCACTTTTTTTCTCCATAGATGAACTTTCTTTCCTAATATGCCTGAACACTCCACCAAATCATTGCCATATATTAAAAAATCACTAAATCAGTGTGACTGTGAATACATATAATAATAAGATATGAGTAATGCATTTATTTATTTTACAGCACTTTTGGGACTGTGATGTTTAACCTTGGATCAATGCTGCTATGGGCATTGGGTCGCACTGTAGCACCAGAGAATACAGTCGTGCGCACGATGATGGGTGCTGCTGGGGCAGTTGGAGCTCTATATATTGGCAAGAATTATGTAGCCTACCTAGATGCTCATGTTAGAACTGTCAAAGCCTAGATAATGATACCAAAATTTGATTTCACGATGCTCCTTCAGTAGTGCTTCCAACAAAGGAAGAATTTTATAGTATTAATTACTGTGAATACAAGAGCTTTAGTACCAAAAATTTTGAAGTTTAAAAATACATATACGTACATGTACTGTATATAGGTGTATATATATATATTTATATACATACTCTTTATTGCTCATTAAAACAGGTGAAATGATTACAATATTGCAAGAATGTTACTGTGGGTAAATTCCAAGCACAATGTTTATTGTCGTTGTATATACATGTCTGAATGGGATTTTCATATAAATTAGTGTGATCACAGACCTGTGTGAGGGTGTAATATTCTTATGGATATAATTTTTGGCTTCCAAAATTTTTATTTGATCTCTCATAATAATTCGTGTGAAAATGAATTACTAAATCTCTTCAGAATTTTCATCATCAATGGTTATGTTATGTGAAGAGAACATTTATAATCATTTACAACATTTAACAAAGAATAGCAGATTTAGTTTTCATCAAAATATTTTGTTAAGTTAAATAAAAGTGTTCAGTATTACTATTTTAGTATGCCATTTTTAGTAAAGCATTTATAGGAAATATCAAATACATATAGTATTATGAGTTGAGTGTCCAAGTTATTTTCCATTAATGGTGTTCTCTGTAACTTAGATATTGCTAATTATATTAGATTTTGCTGCTATAATTTGAGATATACACTACAGCTAAAGGATAAGAGAGTGTTATTTACATCATTTTTATCAATGGATTTACTGTACTAACAGTCACAACTCAAAGTGAAAAGAAAGTTTAAGAGTGCAAGAAAATTGTCTCAGGAATTTTCATAATTAGTTTATTACCGAGACAGATTTATGCTCTACCCATGTTCCTTTTGTTGCTGGTCGGTGCATCATGTGTGTGCTGGTAAGTTAGAAAAGTATGCACAAATAATACTGAACTAATAAAAGTTACTAGACTTTTAGATTTTAATATAATGAAAGTATAACCTCATCACTTTTATTAGATATGAGGAAAACAAGAGTTAAATAACCTTTATTGTCACATGCATGTAAATATAGAGCCATTATTAATCTATATAGAAGATGGCTTCACTGCTGTATATTGGCAGTTATTAACTGTATTCACTGCATACTACAACACAAAGTATTGGTGTTAAATAGTTTTAAATGCACTTTATAAAATTTGACAGTATGTGTACTATTTGTGGTTTGGAAAATTCTCTCTTAATCCAGTGTTTAATTATAACCCATATAAATACTGATCTCTTTATAAATTGAAGTTTATTTAAAAAAAATTAATCATGAGGCAGGAAACCCAGAGGGTTTTGTTATATGTTCATTTAAATATAAGAATGATAATTTGTTTATTCAACTATATTAATAATAATTTGTTTATTAATACAGGGAACATTAATATACTATGCCAATTTTTGGAAAATTTTGATTAGTGATTGAGTTTTTTGAATGATCAGTCATGGATCATATTTCAGTGTGTGATTGTATTTAAAAAAAAATTACTCTGATAATTTGTATGAGAGAGAAAGAACTTTATCCACGGAGGTAAACAAGGGAATGTATTAAGAGTACAATGGTACCAGTACAGTGGCACCAACACTTGTTATATGGGTGAGAACTATGGGTTTTGAACATTGCAGTGAGGAGAAAGTTGGAGACAGTGGAGATGTCATGTTTGAGGGCAATGTGTGGTGTGAATATTATGCAGAGAATTTGCATCTTGGAGACAAGATGTAGGGTTTTGGGGTTACTAAAAAGTATTATTCAATAGGCAGAGGAAGGGTTATTGAGGTGGTTTGGATATAGAGAAAGAACGGAACAGAGTACAATGACTAGGAGGGTACATAAATCTGGGGTGGAGGGCAGAGAGAAGAAGGGGTAGTCCCAGGTAGGAATGGAGGGAGAAGGTAAGGAAGGTTTTGAGTGCTAGGCTCTTGGACATCTAACAGTCATGAGTGAGCATGTTAGAATGGAGTGTGTGGATTCTGTGATTTGACGTGCTGTTGGAGTGTGAGCAAGGTAACATTTATGAAGAGATTCAAGGAAAGCGGTTAGCTGGACTTGAGACCTGGAGGTGGGAAATACAGTGCCTGCACTCTGAAGGAAGGGTGGAGATGTTGCAATTGAGAGGGTTATCTGAACTGTGATATCAGCACACTTCTGGCAAGACAGTGATTGAGTGAATGATGCTGAACTTGTTTCCATTTTTGGGTCAATCTGTTTTTCTGGGAGACAGCTATTGTGAAAAAAAATGGTTTACTGAGCTATATTTTTTCATCGGGTTATGACAAGTGAAGCAATATTTGTCACCAAATGCTTGTATTATAAATGGAATCTATTTAAGATGGAATGATTTTCTAAGAGAATGGTTGCTGAATTTTGTATTTTATTAAGTAATACTCTATCCTAAATATATAACCAGTGAATCTCATTTGTTACAGAAAACCATTGGTGTAAAATATTTTTATTTAATGTAGATGATGTATAAATAACTCATGAAGTAAAATCTTTTGAAATTAGCTATATTTTTTTTTTAATGGCAGTACTGTACCTCTGAATTATCTTGGGCATTTTCTCCAATTGTTATTAAGAACAATTTATAAATGTTTAATAATTGGAGTTAATATATATTGATCTTCACTAACAGTATTCATATATTTTGGAAGTGTTGATAAAAGTTGTACACCATAAAAAACTGTCTTGTAGCTGTATAAAATAAAGCTTTACTTAAATTATGCTTTTTCTTGGACTACAGAAGAAGTAGAATAACATTAAAAAATATATAATTTATGTACAGTATTAATCAACACATCTAGTGCTATATGACCCTTGTGGGTTTAGCGCTTGTTTTTGATTATAATAATATCAACACATCTACATTTCATTTTAAAATTGAGGAATGGATATTTTTACATGAACTTTTTAACACACTGGCCGTCTCCCACCAAGGCAGAGCGACTCAAAAAGAAAAACAAAATTTATTCTTTTTAAATATAGTAATTTATAAAGGGGAAAGGGTTACTAGCCCCTTACATGAACCTATTAACTTTTGTACCCATGTTCTTATGTTGTGCATTGCTCAGTCAGTTCCATTAAGCACCATTGGGTGAGACCAGGAAATGAATAGGTGTCCATGCAGACTTGCCCTTGATCAAAGAATGCATGGGCATGTCATTTATTGCCTTTTCAAAGTCATTTGGCGTCAGGGTAATGTCAGATAGGCATGCGTCTGCCAAGTTCTGTGGCACTCTCATAAAAAATTCATTTAGGTCTTCGACTTTCAGTCTGGTTAGCTGCTCGCTAAAAACTGAGTCATACCGGGACTTTAGTAACTCACTCATTTCCTTGCTGTCATCTGTGTAGGACCCATCCCGTTTAAGTAGGGACCCAATACTGGATGTTGTTCTCGACTTTGATTTGGCATAAGAAAAGAAATAGTTTGGGTTTCTTTCAATTTCATTTATGGCTTTTAGTTCTTCCCGCATTTCTTGATTCCTGTAAGATTCCTTTAGTTTTAATTCGGTGTTTGCTATTTCTCTGACCAGTGTCTCCCTACGTATTTCAGATATATTGGCCTCTTGTAGACTCTCCATTATTCTTTGTCTTCGCCTGTATAGGGAGTGTCTCTCTCTTTCTAGTTTACATCTTCTCCTTCTTTTCCTTAGGGGAATTTGCCTTGAGCAAACCTCAAGTGCCACAGTGTTAATTTGTTCTAGACATAGGTTAGGATCCGTGATGCTTAGGCTATCTTCCCAGTTTATATCATTTAGGACTTGGTTTACTTGGTCCCACCTTATGTTTTTGTTATTGAAGTTGAATTTGGAGAAGGCTCCCTCGCGGCTGATCACATTTTGTCGATCTGGGGCCCCCCGCATACATGTCTGGACCTCTATTATGTTGTGATCTGAGTATATTGTTTTTATATGATGACATTTCGTATCAGATCATCATTGTTGGTGAAGATGAGGTCCAGCGTATTCTCTAATCTTGTAGGCTCTACTATTTGCTGGTTTAAGGTGAATTTGGTGCAGAGATTTAAAAGTTCATGTGTGTGCGAGTTTTCATCTGAGCTGCCTCCTGGTGTTATCTCTGCTACCACATTGTTTGCAATAATTCTCCATTTTAGGTGCCTTAGGTTAAAATCCCCCAGGAGCAAGATGTTGGTGGCAGGAGCTGGAAGGTTTTCCAGACAGTGGTCAATTTTCAGAAGCTGTTCCTGGAATTGTTGGGACTTTGCATCCAGAGGCTTGTACAGTATACAACTACGATGACCAGGTTTTGATTCTCGATCTTTATTGCTAATACTTCAACTACATCATTTGAGGCATTTAGTAGTTCTGAACATATAAGTGACTCTGTGATATACAGGCCAACCCCCCTTTTTGCCTATTCACTCTGTCACATCTGTATAGGTTGTAGCCCAGGATCCATATTTCATTGTCCAAGTGATCCAAGAGATGTATCTCCTGCAACACAGAGAACAGACTATCCATCTACCTGGAGTTTACCTGGAGAGAATTCCAGGGGTTAACGCCCCTGCGGCCCGGTCTGTGACCAGGCCTCATGTTGGACCAGAGCCTGATCAACCAGGCTGTTACTGCTGGCCGCACGCAGTCCAACGTACGAACCACAGCCTGGCTGGTCAGGTACCGACTTTAGGTGCCTGTCCAGTGCCTGCTTGAAGACAGCCAGGGGTTTGTTGGTAATCCCCCTGATGTATGCTGGGAGGCAGTTGAACAATCTTGGGCCCTGACACTTATTGTGTTGTCTCTCAACGTGCTAGTGGCACCCCTGCTTTTCATTGGGGGGATGTTACATCGCCTGCCGAGTCTTTTGCTTTCGTAGGTAGTGATTCTCGTGTGCAAGTTTGGTACTAATCCCTCGAGAATTTTCCACGTGTATATAATAATGTATCTCTCCCGCCTGCGTTCTAGAGAGTACAGGTTTAGGAACTTCAAAGGTTCCCAGTAATTGAGGTGGTTTATCGAAGTTATGCGTGCCGTGAAGGTTCTCTGCACATTTTCAAGGTCAGCAATTTCACCCGCCTTGAAAGGTGCAGTTAGTGTGCAGCAATATTTACAGCGACCTGTAAAGTGTCAACATGGGCTTGGCATCCCTGGTTTTGAAGGTTCTCATTATCCATCCTGTCATTTTTCTAGCAGATGTGATTGTCCTTGAAGGTGAGATCCTCTGACATGATCACTCCCAGGTCTTTAACATTAGTTTTTCACACTATTGTGTGGTTGGAATTAGTTTTGTACTCCGATGAGATTTTAATTTCCTCACGTTTTCCGTATCTGAGTAATTGAAATTTCTCATCATTGAACTTCATATCTACAACAAACATGTGCAACACATGAGTATCTTTTTTATTATAATCACAGGGAGCTGTATAAACCCTACAGGTTTACCGTAGGGATTATACAACGTCTGTAGGGGGAGGGATGTTAAGTAAAAGGACACAAATGCAACTAATGATACATTTTATTGTGGCAACGTTTCACTCTCCAGGAGCTTTTTCAAGCTTTTTGTGCTTGAAAAAGCTCCTGGAGAGCGAAACGTTGCCACAATAAAATGTCTCATTAGTTGCATTTGCGTCCTTTTACTTAACATATTGTCGGTAATTCTACCAATATTAATACACAGAGGAAGGGATGGAAGGTTAAGTACTTAGGGTCAATTCAGGGAACTGGAGCACAGATCCAATTCCCTAAATCAAGAGCCCCTCACAAGCATCAAGGAACCTCCCTTGAAGGGATGAATATCTTTACTGAGAGATGTATCTATCTCCTGCACAACAGAATTATCTATCTACAACAGAGGCATGTGGGGGGGAGAGATGCAGACTTCAGTGAGTGTCGGATTCAATTCCGGGCACGGGTGAAATGTTGGTCATGCTTCCTTAAGACACCTGCTGTCCAGGTTCACCTAGCAGTAAGTAGGTCCCTGGGTGTTAGTTGACTGGTGTGGGTGGCATCCTGGAGTTTACCTGGAGAGAATTCCAGGGGTCAACGCCCCCACGGCCCGGTCTGTGACCAGGCCTCATGTTGGACCAGAGCCTGATCAACCAGGCTGTTACTGCTGGCTGCACGCAGTCCAACGTACGAACCACAGCCTGGCTGGTCAGGTACCGACTTTAGGTGCCTGTCCAGTGCCTGCTTGAAGACAGCCAGGGGTTTGTTGGTAATCCCCCTGATGTATGCTGGGAGGCAGTTGAACAATCTTGGGCCCCTGACACTTATTGTGTTGTCCCTCAACGTGCTAGTGGCACCCCTGCTCTTCATTGGGGGTATGTTACATCGCCTGCCGAGTCTTTTGCTTTCGTAGGGAGTGATTTTCGTGTGCAAGTTTGGTACTAATCCCTCGAGAATTTTCCATGTGTATATAATAATGTATCTCTCCCGCCTGCGTTCTAGAGAGTACAGGTTTAGGAACTTCAAGCGTTCCCAGTAATTGAGGTGGTTTATCGCAGTTATGCGTGCCGTGAAGGTTCTCTGCACATTTTCAAGGTCAGCAATTTCACCTGCCTTGAAAGGTGCAGTTAGTGTGCAGCAATATTCCAGCCTAGATAGAACAAGCGATCTGTAAAGTGTCAACATGGGCACATGTTGACCTAATTTTCCTGAAATGCTCTGTATAACCAATGACTGTAGTAATATAGTATGTCACTGATGTCAGCTATGATCTGTATCAGTTGCATCATGTACTTGTAGAAATAAAGATTATTATTATCATCATTATTATTATTATTACTATTGTTGTTAGTATTATTATTATTATTATTATTAAGTGTACCTGTGCCTATGACCCACAAGGGTCATAGGCACTCACTCCTACGGGTTTAGCGCTCCTGATGAATGTGAATACGTGTACTGCATAAAAGAAATAAAAAAATGAATTTGATAAGAGAAAATGCAAGTCAAAATGATTCAGTTGGCAGCCAGGAGGCGAGACAGGTGGGTGTGTTAATCGTGTTCTCTGGGTTTATTTCCTTTACATGGGGTAATGCTAGATCCGTAGGGGGTCATACGCCGCCCTGGGGGAATGGGAAGCAATGAGGTTTGATCCAAGGGAAGGTAGCTCCAGTTCTTTGGATCAAGAGCTCTTCAGCAGCGTGGAGGCACCTCCCATGAAGGGTCTTGCTCGTGTTTTGGTGAATATTTTCAACATTTTTTATTATAATAAAGCTGCATCACGGTGTTTATTTTGTATACCTATATGACTGTTATAACCGGTGTGTAATATAACGAAGATGACAGTGTTAGGAAGACACTATAGTTTATTTTTTTTGTATAAAGTTTTTAAGGACACATACATATTATATGCACACACGTATATAGTATATTATGTGTGTAATATAACAAAGATGACAGTGTTTGAAAGACAATATACAGGTGTTAATATATAATATATACACATACATAGTATATTATGTAGTATAATACATATACACAAATGGTATATGTGTAATATAACAAAAATGACAGTCATGAAAGACAACACTTACTATGTGGCACATAGATTTTTTTTACGATGTTACAAATGTTTTTTTTTATAATGGTTTTAAGGCCACGTACATATTATGCCAACACACATATAGTGTAGTATTATGTAGAAGTAACATTAGATAACCCATTAAAGTTAGTGGAACTTATTTTCCATTGGTGTCTTTGAATTATATTTTATTAATGTTTTATATTATCAAGTAAGGTTATTTAGGTACAGATAACATAAGTACAATTATCATATATAGTGTGACATGTAAATTACCTAGGATAACCCAAAAAAAGTCAAAGCGGCTTATTTCCATTGGGGTCCATGTAATATTAGCAGCCACTTATGCTCAGAACCCCAATGGAAATAAGTTGCTGACTTTTTTTGAGTTATCCTCCACAGTTTACACATTAACATGTAAGATGATTTTAACCATCCAAACATTATATAATTGTATGTGAATGAACTTGCTTACATTTTGGACAAAGTATATTACATAAAAAGTGTATCATGATGACAGTATTGCTCCTAAATAGCCAAGTTTTTATAACCCCCTGCAGGTTTAACATGTCACCATAAATGTAAAAATAACAAAAATAATTACATAGTTAAATCTTATTTGCATTAGCTGTAGTATATACAGAAAAATTACATTACTGTTTTATGATAACTTAGTATATCCCTATAAGTCTTCACGAGGGATTTTAAAAACGACTGTCAAACACTGCTGTCTCATCCAGGCATTTTTTTACTACATAAGCCATTACCATATGTACATAAAGTATCAGTATGGTAATTTAGCTTTGTAAGATAGATCCATATAATATATTTTTATATAATGATGAAAATCAATAATTTTTTATTTTTTTAAGGAATTTCTTTGAAGACAACAAGAAGTTGCTATCATGGCAGCTCAAAGGATTGCTGTAGTGAGTAATTTCAGAGTTATTTTAAATTTTATTTGCCCCTATCTAAACTTGTAACAGTTTAAGTGTAGATTTGTTGTGGTACAGTAGTTTGTAGTAAAATATCAGTACAGTGAAACCTTGGTTTTCATTTTCCCTTGTTTTCGTCTAATTCGTATTTCGCCAACTTTTTTCTTCAAAATATTGTCCCAGTTTTCGTTCATCAGCTTGGTTTTCGTCCGCTGTACTGAACACGTCCGCCTGCCCATGCCCACACAGAGCATCCCACGCACGCATTCTGAGTCAGTCTGGCTTTGTTGGTAGTGATACATAAATAACCCGCACATGGAAGAGAGGAGCTTACGACGATATTTCGGTCTGACTTGGACCATTTACAAAGTCACACATGGTCCAAGTTGGCCTGAAACGTCGTCATAAGCTCCTCTTCTATGTGTAGGTTATTTGTGTATTGTTCCAGTCACAGTATTGTGCCTTTTTTGTTATTATTGGTGGTAGTGATGGTGGTAGAGAGCGGTAGTGATGGTGGTAGAGGGTGGTAGTGGTTGTGATGGTGGCAGTGATTGTAGTAGAGGGTGGTAGAGATAACCTCTCCTCTCTCTCCCCTCCTCGCCGTCTTCCATACGCCAACAAGAGTCTTCAATAAAAGTAAAACTGATTTAAATGTTAATTTATCCATTAAAATTAGTTCTTTATATTTATTTCTCATTGTTTTCTGTATGTAAAACTATAGTTATTCTCTATAAAATGTATTTTTTGTTAATATTTTTGGGTGTCTGGAACGGATTACGTAATTGGATTTACATTAGTATTTCTTATGGTAATATTGCTTTAGTTTTCGTCAAATTTGGTTTTCGTCAGACTCTGGAACGAATTAAAAACGAAAACCGAGGTTCTACTGTATATTACTAACTTTTTTGTAAATACAGTGGACCCCCGAGTTTCGTAAAAACTTCACTCCTGAAGTCTGCTCAAGTGCCATTACCGAACGAATTTACTCCCCTAAGGAAAAATTTCACGTAGGTTAGTCTGTTTCAGACCCCCAAAAATACACTTGCACAAGAACTTATAAAATTATACTTACATAATTGCACGATTTCCGGGGTATTCGTTAACCGAGGGTCCACTGTACTCTGTAACCCATTTCTGTTTAAAAGATGATTTACTTAGAGTAGTATCTTAATTTTTTATTGTTTTTGTATCTACAAGGTTTTGTCCTACTCATTTACTGAAGTAGTTGATTTTTATATTGCATATGTAGCTTTGAATTAATTGGAAAAACTAGTGATAGATTAATTTAATCTTGCCCAGGGCTTAGCCTAGACTTCTATGCATTATTATGGTTCTCTGAACCATTTATCTACATGTGACAACCTACCATCTCTCCATGGTAAAAAATATACGCAGCTATCAGCGGCATAATATCAGTTTTATAGCTTAGTAAGTTTAAGTACAGGTACACATAAGTACAGTGGTACCTCGGTTAACGATGGTCCCCAAACTCGCCCGTTTATGTAAGTTTATTTTTTTAAATGCTTTTGTAAGTGTATTTTTGGGGGTCTAAGAGGACTAGTCTATTTTACATTATTCCTTATGGGGATAAATTCGTTTGGTAATGGCACTTGAACAGCATTCCGGAATGAAAAAATATCGTTAACCGAGGTACCACTGTACAATTATCATACATAGTTTAACATGTGTAAATTATCTAGGATAACCCAAAAGTCTAAGTAGTATACTTCTAAATTTTTATCTTTCTTTTTTTTTCCCACTAAGATATTGCATTTTATCACATATAAACCAGAATTGTAGAATGAATAAAAATCTAAGTAGATCTTGTACATACACCTAAATATTGTTAAGTTGGATTAATAGAAAACAGATATATAATGTTTTACTGTAGCTAAATCTTAATTCACACAAAATTATATAAACTGTAAAATAATGCAATGCTTTATTTCCACCAGGTAACAGGGGGCAACAAAGGTATTGGGTTTGGTATAATGAAAGAACTCTGTGCCAAGTTCAGTGGTATAGTTTATCTAACGGCTCGTGATGAAGGAAGAGGTCGCGCTGCCATTGAGGAGTTGAAGAAGGTAAGACTTTTATATTAAGATTGTGAGAAATTGCTTTTGCAGCAAAGTTCTGGCACTATACATGTATTCTCATGCCTACAAAAAAAAAAATCAAAGTATAGGTGTCCCATGGCTTGGTTAGCAGTGCACTCGACTCACACACTGCAGCTGGCCTAATGGCCTATACAAGGCATCTCCTTATCAAAACCACCTATGTATTTGTCAAACCTTTAACCATAGTTACCCAGGAATTTGCTTCACTATCTCAGATACTCGTCAAACCCAGACTTTTTTCACTCGTATATTTGTCCAATCTCTCTTTAAATCTACCCAAGGTTTTAGCCTCTATTACCCTATTCAGCAGATTGTTCTATGCATTGACAACTCTGAAAACCAGTACTTACCTACATCTTTTCTAAATATAAATTTATCTAATTTAAAACCGTTAATTTTGGGCATGTTTTCTTACAACTGCTGTCCCTGTTCACCTAGCAGTTAGTAGGTTAATTATCTAGTGTTAATTATCTAGTGTGGGTTGCATCCTCTGGGACAAGATTAAAAGGACCCTAATGGAAATGAGACAGTCATTGATGACGCACTGACTCTACTGGGTTATCCTGGGTGGCACCCTTCAAGGGAGGTTCCTTGACGCTGGTGAGGGGCTCTTGATCTAGGGAATTGGATCTGTTCTCTAGTTTCCCAAATTGAGCCTGAATACCTTCCATCCCCCCCAGACGCGCGGTAGAATCCTACGGGTTTAGCGCTCCTCCATGATTATAATAATATCCTGGGTGGCTAACCTTCCAGGTTAAAAATTCCAACAAGCTTAACTTTGTATTAATATTGGTAGAATTACCGACAATATGTTAAGTAAAAGGACACAAATGCAACTAATGAGACATTTTATTGTGGCAACGTTTCGCTCTCCAGGAGCTTTTTCAAGCCGTTACAAACAATATATGGACACAGAGGGTATATATATACTCTCAAAGTGAGGTGTAATACTAGTGGTGGTAGAAGTAGTAGTGATATAAGTTGTAGTAGTAGTAGTAATACAATAAGGTAGAACAATCAACTAGCACATGAGTAAAAGGTGGTAAAAACAATTATTTGGGTAGTATTAAAACAGGTTAGACAAATATTTCTGTAGGAGGTTGGAAAAGAGAAGGCCTGTAGCAGTGTTCCACATCTGCAATGCACTTGTGTGGTATTAGCAGGAGAGGCTATGTGATGGTAGGGTTTACTGTTTTCAGGAGGATTCTTGCTAAGACTTCAGAGATGGTGAGGCTGCCTTTATTTTGTTTAATTGTGTTAGAAACAGCGATAAGTGCTGATTCAAGGCACTTGCGTCTGCGGAAATCAGTTTCTTTGATTACTAATCGAGCGTCTTTGAATTTCATGAGATGATTGGTGGAATTTCGGTGTTGTACGCAGGCGTTGTTCAGGTTATCGTTCCTACATGCATTAATGTGTTCTTTAAGGCGTGTTTCGAGGTTTCTTGCCGTTTCTCCTACATAAATACTGTGGCAGCCTCCACAGGGTATGGTGTAAACCCCCGCGTTGACTGGTTCATGGTGCTTGGATTTTGTTTTTATCACCTTTTACTCATGTGCAAGTTGATTGTTCTACCTTATTGTATTACTACTACTACTACTACAACTTATATCACTACTACTTCTACCACCACTAGTATTACACCTCACTTTGAGAGTATATATATACCCTCTGTGTCCATATATTGTTTGTAACAGCTTGAAAAAGCTCCTGGAGAGTGAAACGTTGCCACAATAAAATGTCTCATTAGTTGCATTTGCGTCCTTTTACTTAACAAACTTAACTTTGTCTAGTTTATAATTCCCAGCCAAAAATTTTTATGGCTACAAGTGCTGAGTGACCGACCTACTTGGTGTAAGTGCTCAGTAAATGTCACAACCACTAATACTAAATCTATCTTGGTCCACTGCAATTATATTTTTTCTTGCCTATCATCCACTGCAATTATATTTTTTCTTGCCTATCATTTCAATAACAGTTTTGACATAAGTAAGTTTATTTAGATACCAGTCCACATAAGTACAATAATCATACATGTGTTGAAGAATGAGACACTTGTGCAACATTTGAGAATCTTTATTAAGGAAACATTTCACCAGCCAATGGCTCCTTCAGTCCAGTACAAAGAAGAATGGTGGAAGATGAAGAGGAGTTTGAGGTAATGAGTCCCTCAGCCTGGAGTCGAAGTGTTCAGTCCATGAATCTTTAGAAAAGTATAGCATATGTGTACATCACTTAAAATAACCATTGTTGTCATACTCATTGCTTGGTGCTGTATATACTCAGCAGTTCTTACCCTTAATCAGAGACCATTTTCATCATATATATGAAAGGTTTCTTACCTTTCATATAATTGTTTTGCTATACAGTAGTCTTTTGGCTTTATGAACCACACAAGTTTGGCACATTTTGTGACTATATGGTAGAAATAATTTAATCCTCTGAAATGCTGTGCATATATGGCCTGCCTCTACCTATGATGGCAATCAAAATTGCAAATTTTATTAATGTGACTTATTTTTTAATGCAGTACTGTAATTTATAATTGCATTAGAATAACATTTAATCTTCATTTATTAATATTATACTGTAATCATATTATTCAGAACCTATAAGTAAACACTAATTGCTACTTATCACCTAACCATACATTCAACCAGTGAATTATCATTTAAGTTTCAATTTTAGATTTGCCCAAAACATTGTTGTATAAAATAGGCTTGGTAAAATCTGAAGTAAAGTATTGTACATATATTTTGTGAGCTTCCTAAATTCATAACAGTCTTGTGTATTTATGTGCAAATAAAAACAATTGTTAAATACTGTAATAAACAAAATCAGTAGAGCTTCATAATTTTTAGTGAGTCTGTTTAAGTATGTTCCTCATTTGTATGTAAAAAACATTGTATTTATATTAATAGAAATAAATTGACAGTTTATGCACATGTTAATTTTCAGTTGGGACTGACTGCTCAATTTCATCAGCTTGATATTGACAGTGCAGAGAGTATTGCTGCTTTTGCTGATTACATCAAGAAAACTTATGGTGGCTTTGATGTGCTTGTCAACAATGCAGCTATGGCTTACAAGGTTTGTATAGTGGTACATGGTAAAATATTGTACATTGTAATTCACCACTCATAAATTAGCTAATCTTTGTTTTGGAAGCACTCTGAAATTTCACACACAAAAAAAATTAACTAACATTTAAAAATATGGCAATGTTTTGAAACCATCAGGTGCTATATAACCCTTATGGGTGCAAGGGGCTTGGACATACAGCAGGCATGTGCGAGTGTTTTAAATAGAGTAAGTGGAGACGAATGGTTTTTGGAACCTGACAAGCTGGAGTGTGAGCAGGGTAATATTTTGTGGAGGGATTCAGGGAAACCGGTTAGCCAGACTTGAGTTGTGGAGGTGGGGAGCACAATGCCTGACTTTAAAGGAGGGGTTTGGGATATTGACAGTTTGGAGGGACATCTAACTGAAGATCACTGAATCAGTTTAAATGTAAGCATTTTGTAACTGACCACTTTGTTATTAGCTACCTTTCTTATTGCTCGTATGATTGTATTTAACCACAAGAAGTCTTACATAAGTTCTTTAGTAGTTGCCTGAAATGCATCACAGACTTAGCTGTTTTCTTTTGTGCCTGCTATTTAAGTCATGTATCCACACTATCTGTATGCTCAAAGAAATAAAGCATTATCATTTTTTTTTTTTTTTTTTCAACATGTCAGCCATCTCCCACGGCAGGGTGACCCAAAAAAGAAAGAAAAACTTTTACCATCATTCACACATAATCACTGTCTTTGCAGAGGTGCCCAGATATGACAGTTTAGATGTGTGTAGCAGCATCATTATCATAACTAACAGGTGTCCCATAGCTCAGTCGCTAGCGAACTCAGCTCACACACTGAGGTCCGGAGTTCAAATCTCCTTCAGTAAGACTGGAAAACATTAGGGACGTGTTTCCATAAGACACTTGCTGTCCCTGTCCCTGTTCACCCATCAGTTTGAAATGGGTACCTGGGTGTGAGTCGACTGTTGTGGGTCGCATCCTGGGACAAAACTGACCTAATTTGCCTGAAATGCTCAGCATAAGTGGCTTTCTATATAGTAGTATGTCATTGATGTCAGCTAGGCCTGTATACCTCGTACATGTACTTGTAGTAAATAAAGATACAGTGGTACCTCGGTATATGTCCGCTTTGGAATAAGTCCAACTTGGTATATGTCCTGTTTGGACGCGAAAATTTTTGCTTGGTATACAACCTTTGTTTGGAATATGACTCGCGTGCTAGAACTTGTATGGGTCAAAATGAGTCACAACACCATGCGCTCCCCTTATTTACCTCTCTCTTGAGACAAAGATGGACAGATTTTTAGTAAAAGTCAAACCTGGTGAGCTTCAACCAGGTCCAAATATTAAAAGAGACAGAAAAGAGAAGGGGACTCTCCTTTCAAACAATACAATTTCCTCCTCCTTCCTTCTCAGCACTATTCTAGTAGTAGGCACTCGACTCTTTTCAGCAAAGTAAAGTGAGGTTAAATTTGCATTTATTTCATCTAATTCTTTTGTATTTATGTATGTATTTTAGTATTAAGCAGTGTTTAAATTACATATTTTAGTATTAAGCAGTGTTTAAATTACATATTTTAGTATTAAGCAGTGGTTAAATTATTTTACACAACCCCATCCAATAACAATAGGATTATTTTTTCATGGGAACGGATTAATCGTTTTCCCTATATTTCTTATGAGAAAATTTGTTTGGTATACCTGTTTGGTATAAATCCAAGGTCCTGGAACAGGTTAAGGACGTATACTGAGGTACCACTGTATTATTATTGTTATTATTACAGTGGTAACTCGACATACGAGCAACTCTCAACTCGAACAATTATGTAAGTGTATTTCTGTAAGTCCTAGGTAGTAGGTTGGTAGACAGCAACCACCCAGGGAGGTACTACCGTCTTGCCAAGTGAGTGTAAAACGGAAGCCTGTAATTGTTTTACATGATGGTAGGATTGCTGGTGTCTTTTTTTCTGTCTCATAAACATGCAAGATTTCAGGTATGTCTTGTTACTTCTACTTACACTTAGGTCACACTACACATTCATGTACAAGCATATGTATATACACACACCCCTCTGGGTTTTCTTCTATTTTCTTACTAGTTCTTGTTCTTATTTCCTCTTATCTCCATGGGGAAGTGGAACAGAATTCTTCCTCCGTAAGCCATGCGTGTCGTAAGAGGCGACTAAAATGCCGGGAGCAAGGGGCTAGTAACCCCTTCTCCTGAATATATTACTAAATGTAAAAGGAGAAACTTTCGTTTTTCCTTTTGGGCCACCCTTCCTCGGTGGGAAACGGCCGACGTGTTGAAAGAAGAAAGAAAGATTTCTGTAAGTGCTTTTGTAAGTGTATTTTTTGGGGTCTGAAATGGATTAATCTAATTTACATTATTACTTTTTTTTTTTTTTTCAACAAGTCGGCCGTCTCCCACCGAGACAGGGTGACCCAAAAAGAAAGAAAATCCCCAAAAAGAAAATACTTTCATCATCATTCAACACTATCACCACACACATACATAATCACTGTCTTTGCAGAGGAGCTCGGATACGACAGCTGAGAATTGTCCCTCCCAGCTGTCACTATCCCAGACCCCTCCTTTAAAGTGCAGGCATTGTACTTCCCATTTCCAGGACTCAAGTCCAACTAAATCAATTAACTGGTTTCCCTGAATCCCTTCACACAATGTTACCCTGCTCACACTCCAACAGATCGTCATGTCCCAAAAACCATTCGTCTCCATTCACTCCTATCTAACACGCTCACACATGCTTGCTGGAAGTCCAAGCCCCTCGCTCACAATACCTCCTTTACCCCTTCCCTCCAACCTTTTCTAAGACGACCCCTACCCCGCCTTCCTTCCCCTACAGATTTATACGCTCTCCAAGTCATTCTACTTTGATCCATTCTCTCTAAATGACCAAACCACCTCAACAACCCCTCTTCAGCCCTCTGACAAATACTTTTAGTAACTCCACACCTTCTCCTAATTTCCACATTCCGAATTTTCTGCATAATATTTGCACCACACATTGCCCTTAGACAGGACATCTCCACTGCCTCCAGCCTCCTCCTCGCTGCAGCATTTGCAACCCATGCTTCACACCCATATAAGAGTGTTGGTACGACTATACTTTCGTACATTCCCTTCTTTGCCTCCATTGATAACGTTTTTTGTCTCCACAGATACCTCAACGCACCACTCACCTTTTTTCCTTCATCAATTCTATGGTTAACCTCATCCTTCATAAACCCATCCGCTGACACGTCAACTCCCAAATATCTGAAAACATTTACTTCTTCCATAATCCCTCTCTCCAATGTGATATCCAATTTTTCTTTATTTAAATCGTTTGATACCCGCATCACCTTACTCTTATCTATGTTCACTTTTAACTTTCTACCTTTACACACACTCCCAAACTCGTCCACTAACCTTTGCAACTTTTCTTTAGAATCTCCCATAAGCACAGTATCATCAGCAAAAAGTAACTGTGTCAACTCCCATTTTGCATTTAATTCTCCAAAATTTAATCCCACCCCTCTCCCCAACACCCTAGCATTTACTTCTTTACAACCCCATCTATAAATATATTAAACAACCATGGTGACATTACACATCCCTGTCTAAGACCTACTTTTACCGGAAGTAATCTCCCTCTCTCCTACACACCCTAACCTGAGCCTCACTATCCTCATAAAAACTCTTTACAGCCTTCAGTAACTTACTACCTATTCCATACACTTGCAACATTTGCCACATTGCTCCCCTGTCCACTCTATCATATGCCTTTTCTAAATCCATAAATGCAATAAAACTTCTCTACCTTTATCTAAATACTGTTCACATATATGCTTCACTGTAAACACTTGATCTACACATCCCCTACCCACTCTAAAGCCTCCTTGCTCATCTGCAATCCTACTCTCTGTCTTACCTCTAATTCTTTCAATAATAACCCTGCCATACACTTTACCTGGTATACTCAGTAAACTTATTCCCCTATAATTTTTACACTCTCTTTTATCCCCCTTCCCTTTATATAAAGGAACTATACATGCTCTCTGCCAATCCCTAGGTACCTTCCCCTCTTTCATACATTTATTAAACAAAAATACCAACCACTCCAGCACTATATATCCCCTGCTTTTAACATTTCTGTCATGATTCCGTCAATTCCAGCTGCTTTACCCCCTTTCATTCTACGTAATGCCTCACGCACCTCCCCCACACTCACATCCTGCTCTTCTTCACTCCTAAATGATGTTGTACCTCCCTGGCCAGTACATGAAATTACCGCCTCCCTTTTTTCATCGACATTTAAAAGTTCCTCAAAATATTCCCGCCATCTACCCAATACCTCCAGCTCCCCATCTACTAACTCCCCCACTCTGTTTTTAACTGACAAATCCATTCGTTCCCTAGGCTTTCTTACCTTGTTTATCTCACTCCAAAAATTTTTCTTGTTTTCAGCAAAATTTCTTGACAGAGCCTCTCCCATTCTTTCATCCCCTCTTCTTTTGCACTCTCTCACCACTCTCTTCACCTTTCTTTTACTCTCCATATACTCTGCTCTTCTATTAACACTTCTGTTTTGTAAAAACCTCTCATAAGCTACCTTTTTCTCTTTTATCACACCCTTTACTTCTTCATTCCACCACTCACTCCTCTTTCCTCCTGCACCCACCCTCCTATAGCCACAAACTTCTGCCCCACATTCTAATACTGCATTTTTAAAACTATCCCAACTCTCTTCAACCCCTCCCTCCCACTACTCCTACTTGCACTAGCCCACCTTTCTGCCAATAGTTGCTTATATCTCACCCTAACTTCCTCCTCCCTTAGTTTATACACTTTTACCTCTCTCTTACTTGCTGTTGCCATTTTTTTTTGTCCCATCTACCTTTTACTCTAACTGTAGCTACCACCAAATAATGATCTGATATATCCGTTGCCCCTCTATAAACATGTACATCCTGAAGCCTACTCATCAACCTTTTATCCACCAAAACATAATCCAACAAACTACTTTCCTTACGTGCTATATCATACCTTGTATATTTATTTATCCTCTTTTTCATAAAATATGTATTACTTATTACCAAACCTCTTTCTACACATAGCTCAATTAATGGTTCCCCATTTACATTTACCCCTGGCACCCCAAATTTACCTACTACTCCCTCCACAACATTTTTACCCACTTTAGCATTAAGATCCCCAACCACAATTACTCTCTCACTTGGTTCAAAACTCCCCACACACTTGCTCAACATTTCCCAAAATATCTCTCTCTCCTCTACACTTCTCTCTTCTCCAGGTGCATAAACACTATAACCCACTTTTCACATCCAACCTTTATTTTACTCCACATAATCCTTGAATTTATACATTTATATTCCTTCTTTACCTGCCAATACTGATTATTCAACATTATTGCCACTCCTTCTTTAGCTCTAACTCTATTTGAAACCCCTGATCTAATCCCATTTATTTCTCCCCACTGAAACTCTCCTACCCCCTTCAGCTTTGTCTCACTTAAAGCCAGGACATCCAGCTTCTTTTCATTCATAACATCTACAATCATCTTTCTTATCATTCGCACAACATCCACGCACATTCAAACATCCCACTTTGACGGTTTTCTTCTTCTTTTTAGTAAGCTATACAGGAAAAGGGGTTACTAGCCCATTGTTCCCGGCATTTTAGTTGACTTTTACAACACGCATGGCTTACGGAGGAAAGATTCTTATTCCACTTCCCCATGGATATGAAAGGAAAAGCAATAAGAACAAGAACTATTAAGATAAAATCAAAGAAAACTCAGATGAGTGTGTATACATAAATGTGTACATGTTTGCATAGTGTGACCTAAGTGTAAGTAGAAGTAGCAAGACGTACCTGAAATCTTATGGGAACAAATTCGTTCGGTATCGGCACTCAAACAGCCTTCTGGAGCAAATTAAACTCGTAACCTGAGGTACCACTGTATTATTATTATTATTATTCTTTCTTTTCTTTTTTCAACGCACCGACTGCATCCCACCGAGGCAGGATGGCCCAAAAGGAAAAACAAAAATTTCTCCTTTTACATTTAGTAATATATACAGGAGAAGGGGTTACTAGCCCCTTGCTCCTGGCATTTTAGTCGCCTCTTACGACATGCATAGCTTACGGAGGAAGAATTCTATTCCACTTCCCCATGGATAATTATTATTATTATTATTATTATTATTATCATCTAAGATTGGTTGAAATACACTGTACTGTGTTTTCAGAATCTTTTTATTTATTGTAATGTGAGTATAGCTAAAAACAAGAACAACTTGTATGAAGTGTCTTATTAAAGTTGTCACACTTTGTGTCTAGCATACAGTATTTTTGTCTAGTATTATACAATATATTGTATTTCCAAGGGCAGGATACTATAGAGCTCTAAAATGCAATACAGTGGACCCCCGGTGTTTGTGATGCTCCAAACTCGAATAATTATGTAAGTGTATTTTTGTAAGTGTATATTTGGGGGTCTAAAAGGACTAGTCTAATTTACATTATTCCTTATGGGAACAAATTCGTTTGGTAACGGCACTTGAACAGCATTCTGGAACGAATAAATCACGAACACCGGGGGTCTACTGTATCTTTAATTATAGAAATATAATACCTTTATTTACCTTTTAAAACTAATGATACATATTTCAAGCATGCAGCTACAGAACCCTTTGGCGAGCAAGCTGAGAATACCATAAAAGTGAACTACTTTGGTACTCTGGCAGTTTGCCATGCTCTCTTTCCTCTGCTAAAACCTCATGCTAGAGTTGCCACAGTATCTAGCTCCTGTGGACATCTTTCAAGAATTGATGGAAATGAACCTCGAGCGGCTGCACTTAGAGAAAAGTTTGCATCACCCACTTTAACAGAAGAGCAACTTGGTGAACTTATGAATGAGTTTGTTGTGTAAGTGCTTACGATTTAAAAAGTTTTATGTAATTTTTGGTTATGTTACAACAGGCAGCAGCAACTGAACCATTTGGAGAACAAGCAGAAAACACAATAAAGGTGAATTTCTTTGGTACACTTGCACTGTGTCGGGCACTTTTTCCACTACTGCGTTCACATGCAAGGGTTTCTACAGTCTCCAGCTCTGCTGGTCATCTCTTGAGAATTAATGGAAATGAACCTGCAGCATCAGCTCTTAGACAGAAGCTTTCATCCTCTACACTTACAGAGGAGGAACTCTGTGAATTAATGAATCAGTTTGTCAAGTAAGAATTCAGATTACTGTTTACACAGTAAGTGTGCTTTTCTTAAATGTGTGTTCTGTTCTGGATTTAGATAGGCTGTTTGAACAACTTTTAGGGATGCTGTGTATTTCTACTATGTTAAAAGGCTAGAAGACTGTAGATTTGTTTTTTAAAGGAGCACGTATTCATGGGTATCATAATTATTTGAAAAGGGTCCATAAACTAAAAGATGTTTGTTGCTGAATATTCACAGACATATTTAAGAATTGTCAGAAGTTGGAAGGTCTTACATTCGGTGAACATAGAGATGTTGCTGTAAAAACTGGATGACATTAAATTGTCTCCTTAAGCCTTCTGCCCCTGTTCACCCATCAGTATATAGATACTATGTGGCATCTAGGCGTTAGTCGACTGCTGTGGTACTCATTCTGTGGGTTGGTAGCATAGCTTAGGTAAGGCTAGGTTTTGAAATAAGCTGAGATAGGATTACTGCTGGTAGCCTGTACATTGAACTGTATAAAAAAATCTGCAAAGAAAATGATAGGCTGGATAATAAGAACCTTCAAAACAGAGATATCAAGCCCAAAATATGAATGAAAAAATTCACAGTTGACTGATTTCACTAAAATCTGAAGAACATTAAAAAATCAAATGGCTTTATACAGGAAAGTGTTTTTATAAAAAGATCCTTATCACCAAACTTTCAAAAGAATCTGCATTTTTTATAAGCTTTTCACCAAAATGTTCTGTACATACATAATTACACGACCAGCATAAACAGTCGTCTACCAAAAAAAAAAAATTATATAATTTGAGCCAGAATTGACTTGAGAAAAAATAACCGACCATTTCAATTGGTATGGCTTAAATAATTCGCTATACAGAGTACCATGCAAAGTGCACAGCACATGTACTTTGTAAGCAAATTCAAAGTGCAAATGAACCTGCATAAAGTGTTGGGAAAGCCTGTTCTGATTTATTGTTTGTCACCTGTTCAACTTTCTTTTTCCCTCTTTAGCTTAATGTCTTATTCTTTCATGTTGGGTGATGGTTTATTTTGTTTTGACAAGAATGAGACTTTCGTTGACCCAAAAGTCACCCACAATTATTCATGTAATTTTCATTAGAAGATAGGGGCTTGTATATTTATATAACTAAAAAAATTAAATGATCAAGATTTGTAATTGAAAAGTAATTCTCATTCTTGTTCTGACAAATTTTCACAAGATATGCAGTGTTACATACAGCCTCTCCTCACTTAGTGATGTACTCGTTTACCAACGACTCGGACTTACAACGGGCTCTCTGACTAGCATGCATACCTAAATAATGTATATTAGAGCTGATTTCCTCTATTCTGTTTATTACAGTATACAGTACACTGCTGTATAAACTTTTAAAAATATACCAGAAATGTTATAAATGGTGCAAAGGTGACATTAAAACAATATCAAAGATGGTTGACTCAAATCCACCACCATTATAATATGCTCCTCACTTAGCGACGAATTCGTTTACCGACGTGGTCTTAGGAACGGAACTCCATCGTTAAGTGAGGAGAGGCTGTACTGTCTTTTGCATTCCACATCATTTACCTACCTGCTTTTGAGTGCAACAGTTAATAATAACTGAATAATTTCTTTAACAAAATTAATGCGCTAACACTATAAGGTATATTGCATAATCTCCATAGACAGAAACTTAATTTATAATGTTTCTCATGGCTGGTGCATTAAAAAAAATTGTGTATACAGTGGACCTCCGGAAATCGAACATAATTCGTTCGAGAATGCTGTTCTAGTGCCATTACCGAATGAATTTGTTCCCAGAAGGACAAATGTAAATTAGATTAGTCCGTTTCAGACCCACAAAAATACACTTACATAATAGTTCGAGTTGGGAACTGTTTGATTTCCTTGGGTCCACTGTACTATGAAACAATAGAGCATCGGACTCTCAGTTTATGGACTTCAGTTTGAGCCCCACGTCCATTCTTCTGTTTATTCAAGGACAGTTGTTTATTACAACTATTAAATAGGTTTAACCTATTCAATAGAAAATCTGTTATAATGTTTTTCTAACTATTTCACCACAGAAAAGCTAAAGATGGAACCTGGAAAGAAGCCGGCTGGCCTAACAGCACCTATGTTGTCAGCAAGGTAGGCGTCTCGGCTCTCACACGTATTCAGCAACGAGCCTTTGATGCTGATCCTCGTCCTGATATGGTGGTGAACAACTGTCATCCTGGATATGTAGATACAGATATGACTTCCCACAAGGTTAGTTTTGTCTTGTTGTATTCTACAGAAATTTATTTTCTCTTTTTCTATATTCTTTCATCATATAGAGAGATTTTACTAGGATTCTGCAGGCATGACCTGTATGCCACGTCCCTAGCAAGTACAGTGGACCCTCGGTTAACGAAATTAATCCGTTCCAGGAGCTATTACTTAATCTGAATCTTTCGTTATCTGAAACCTTATTTCCCATAAGAAATAATGTAAATACAATTAATTCGTTCCACAAAAAAATAATCACTCAAAATAAAAAAAAATAACATTTACTTACCTTTATTGAAGAGACTTGCAGGCATCTGGAAGATATGTACATGATGATTGGAGCAGGTGTTAGTGGTTGGAAGGGAATCCCTCCAAAAGGACTTCAGGTGACAAGTCCCTCTCTGGGGTTACTTCCCCTTCTTGGTCTTTTAATGCCACTAGGACCAGCTTGAGAGTCACTAGACCCCTGCCTGGTGAAGTAGCTGTCCACAGTCCTCTGTTTCTGGCGACTCTTCAACACTTTTCTGAAGTACAACATGGCTCTGTCACTGAAGTGGTTGCACAGAAGGCTCATTTCAGCTTGCTCAGGGTGGTATCTTTCAACAAATGTCTGCAACTCATTCCACTTTGTACACATCTCCTTAAGCACTGAAGAAGGCACCTCCTTATCTCTCTCTCTCTTCCTTTGAAGCAATAACCTCAGCTGTGGTCTGTTGCTGTTCCAGATGAAGCTCTTGCAGCTCTTCAGTTGTTAGCTCTACCCTGTGCTCCTCCACCAACTCTTCCACATCCTCACCACTCACCTCCAACCCCAGGCTGTTCCCCAATTCCACAATATCTTCCACAACATGTTCCACAACAGGCACAGGGTCGTCAGGGTCAGGGTCAGCCTCAAATCCTTCAAAATTCTCTCTTGGACACAATCCGGCCACAGTGGTCTCCAAGCAGAGTTCAGAGTCCTAAGTCACTTCCTCCCAAGCCTTACCTATAAGGCCTATGC